>VZSC01001218.1:188104-217999 GCA_013398225.1 Steatornis caripensis
CCCCCCCCCGAAACAGCTTTGTTGAACACAACTTCTTCCAGGCTTCACCTAGTTTTGAACAGTATGTTCCAGAAGAAATAGAGCATATATTTTTATAGGCATGCTGTCAAAATTAACTGAAGAGATAAACCGGAAAATTCAAAGAAGAATATTTTACTTCTGTACTGGTAATATTCGTATCTTTCTAAGACTTTGGCCTGCTTTTGAAAAATCCCTTCTGTTCAGTAAAAGAAAAGAAATGAGCAGGCTGATGAAGTTTAAGCATGAATTTCGGAGTTGGCAACATGTTTTGGAAAAGAACACGTAGAGACTAAGGACTCATCCTTGCTGAACCAGCTGTCTCAAATTTGATCTGATCCCATTGCAAAACAACATCTGAACTAAAGTGAGATGGGATTTGCACACTTGAATCATAACTGAAGTTGCTACAGCCCCTAGATGTATTACTAAGCCTGGCCTTAGTTACATTCTAATTTCAAACTTACAGATCCTGAAAGGGCTACAGCATTCTTTATCTTGATTCTGAGGTAGTTGTAGAAGATTTGGGGTAGGGTGAAAGCGCAAGCAATTCAACCAAAATAAGTACTCTATGTAACGCTTACATCATATATGTTGCACGACAAATTGATTTACTAATTGACTAGAATGAAAGACTGCATTTCACTTCCATGGTACAAGTGTCCAGGAAAGGACTGCCAGACTCGACTACTAAAGTAAAAACAATTAATGCTTTGCAAATTTTAGTTTTTAATTGCATTTGGATAGATCCTGAAGTCCTATGATGAATCATGTTTTACCATACAAGATTTTGTAAAATTGTTGTATTATCCTCCAAGAGTTTTGTGATATACACTTTAAGAAAAATAAAAAACAAGTTTTTACCAGAATAATTTTAATGAGTACAGGTGTTGGTGTCCCTGCAAAAGAAAAAGATGAACTTTTAAAAACTATTTTTAGTAAGAAAAATGCATTCTCAGAATTATTGGCAACTGAAAAGCCTAAACATACAAAATACACTCTATCCAAGGTTTTCTGCAGGCACAGAACGCTATTCATTCCAACCAAAACTAAGTTTGATTATTTGCAAGAAAAGGAAAGTTACTGAGGTTGGACAGGATAAAGTATGCAGGTGCTTTAGAACAGGGTCATGGACACAGGCAGATGTCATTCAGCAGCTGAAAAAGGTCTGAGTCAGCATCCATGCCAACAGAAAGGTAAGAGAGAATCTGGAGATCAATCTACCTGCAAAATTTCGTTAACGTTACACCAGCATCTGTATTTCCTCTGGAGATAATTTCAGAGGAGATTCTTACACAAATCTTATTTCTTCTGCATATGGTTATATTACACTGTAAGCATCACAACACAATTTTAATTTATGCTTTCTTCCCCTTCCATGCAATACAGTACTTTTTTTTCAGCTTTATATACCCTGGCTCTGATCCAGTTTCCCTGGGACTCAATAGCTTCATACCCAAAGAACTTCCACACTTCTGACAGAATCCAACAGCTCTCACATCCTACAGGGCTTATCCAGCTTACCATCCCGCCAGAGGGGCTGTCATTAGCAGTGGCTCAAGAGCTGTGATACACCAGACCTCTAAGGTCGTTCTCTTCTATACTCACACCTCCCAGTTTCTTCCTCCTCACCTGTCACACCTTTTTGCAACACAATAGCAGGCACATACGTTGAAATCTGCTAAAATTACATAGAATGTCTTCTATTATACCCCACTGTAAGCCTCTTGGTGCACCTAAGTACAACATAGACAATTATACTAGTGTTCCTTAAAGACTCTATAGTGTTAGACGTGTTTGAGATACATACAGTGTTTTAGAAGTTGACTACTACAGATTTAAAAATAAACTGCTAGGAAAACTTTAACTGCTGGATTATTGAGGTCTGACATGATATGAATGCTATCGCACCAGTTGCTTTCACGCATGTGCTCAACGACAATCAAGATAAGGTACGACAGGCGGAACTGTAATACTTAATACTGTCACAACTGTGACTAAGTACAGATCATTAAGGCACTCCCTATACAGTCCCATGGAATATCAGCAAGGGCACAACGTTCAGCAGCTGCTAAAATTGGTTTTAAGCATTTTACAGAATATGGAAGTGACACACAGTGAGATTAAGATAGATTAATCAGTAACAATAATTTGACTGCATAAACAAGAGCCTGAAGATGTTGTCATCTGTTTTAGGAAACAGGATTCAGAGAATTCACATGATCATCTCATAAAATATTTAGTGAAATACAGAACCCACTAATGACAATATATTAATACAACATAATACTACCAGATTTGGTGTCTCATGCCCTACTAGCAGGAAAAACAGCTACTTTGCGAGTCTTTCAAGAGAGAATTTCCTAACAATTCTGGAAGTATGGCAAAGTGACATATTTCTTATCATGAATTCAAACAAGAAAATTCACACTCAGAATTATACATTTTAATAGCAAATCAGCTGATATTCACAGCTAGAGAAACAAGGACAGACAGATCAGCTGATTATCAAATCCAGGCCCCCATAATTACAAACAGCTAACACCCAGAAGCTAACATTATGCATAAAGGAAAGTAAAAAATCCTTCTGGCCCTTACAAGATCACTGAAAGCTCTGAAGGACAGAATTAAGTACAGCAAAACCACATGATCAACAAACAACAATAAAGACTCTTTATAATCCTGTTCTTTAAGACAGAAAAAAATTAAGCCCTTCAAAGCTGGTATCACAAGATTTTTCTAACATTACAATTATTCCAGTCCTATAAGGCAATCATATTTGTACACTCCTCAAAGCAAAACACTTGAGGCTCTCTGTCCTCACGATGCTGTCGAACACCACTCCAGAAAGCCATTCCACATACAGTGGAAGTCTTCTGTTCAGAAAATCTTTATCAGCACTAACTTGCACAAACTTTCTTTCAAGATAAATTGTTATTTATTCCAAAACTATTTACGAAGAGCCATTGTGTAAGAACATCTTAAAAAACATTTTTAGTAGCACCACCAAAATCTTGTGTTCCTATGCACAGCGCGTCACAAAGTCAGCAAATAAGGTACTTTCCTCAACAGCACTAGAAGGCAAAGCGCCTTCTACTCCCAAAGCCACTTGTGTAAAGAACTTCTGCTTCACTTTTCTACAGATGAGCTCTTTCGTAATCTAAAAATATTTGACCACTGTAATAGATGCAATACATCTATTGTAATGACATGTTAATTGTTTACTCCACACTTCTGAAACTGTAACGTTGTCTTCTTGAAATGCTAAATGCTGAGATCCAATTCATCTTACTCCAGTAGCAGCAGAATGCTGCATCAATGTACAGCAAATCCAGTAATGGCACTTAACATTCAGGTATCAGATCATTCTAATCATAAAAAGCAACTTGCACAAATAAAATAATTCTCTTTTTTGAGACAGAAAGGTTTAACTCTGTTCTAAGAATTCTGGCTGCCAGTAGGTGGTGTTTCGGAGGGAAACTTTCCCCCCTACAGATGAAATGCAAAACCCCACCTGCAGTACTGGTGGTTTTATGCAAGATTGAGGCTCCGCATTCTCTGCAAAATAAGCTTGTTTTATCCATGTGATTTTGAGCAGAGCAATTCTAAGAAGTGCGAGGATGACAATGTATACCTGAAAATTTAAATAGAAACCAGCAAAATGGGATCAACTTGAAGGTAGGAAAAATGAAATTTCTATTGTCAGTTTAGCAAATGACCCTTCTCAGCTGCTAGATTTCTCTCAATCAAATATTTCTCTTCAGATTGTCCAGAAGCTTTTAAAAAACACCACGTGTAACAGTAATTGTTGCTTTATATCTATGTAAATTATCCTTAGTTACAATTTGCAAATAAATCTCTTAATTATTGATCAGATGAGCTGTAGGTCTGAATGGATTGTATAATTTGAAACAATGCTAGAGGCGGAAGGGAGGGCGCAATGAACATTAGGCAAAATAAAACTCACAAATATGAGAGAAAAGATGCTTGACTAGTTCTAGTAAAAAAGAAACCAGCAGAAACAGGGTTAAGTCCAGCCTTATAAGGCTGTTCAGCAGCACTTCAACTGCAGACAAATTAGAACAACGCTGGGAATCTATAAAGCTTGTTTTATTGCCAAGGACATGGAGCAAGATCTGCATTTTGCTGTTGTAAACTATCCTTTATTTAAGACGTTTTAAAACACAACAGACTTTTATATGATTTTTTTACTGCTGAATCGTCAACAGGTGGCATTCACTGCAGCTTTGCGCACCTAAATACAAGTTTTTACTGACAGTACAGTCGAAGTTGACACATCCATTAAGCCTGTATCCGAGCAAGAACCAGCCTTTCGTTGTCTGGAGGAAAATCAGCTCTGGAGAAATGGAATTAAGGTAAAATAAAGTGTTTCACAGTACATGGTTACCTGTAATGCTTGTCATAGCCGGCTTTTAGTGGCCTTTCAGATGTAATTAAAATCTGACCACATACCGACCTTTTAAAATCAATTGCTTAGACTGTTAACTTACCTTTTGTTGTATTTAAAGCAGTTTTACTGCCTTATTCAAAAGTAAAAAGATGTTACATAAAAGACAACAGTTCGTGTCTGACTTCCATAGCTGCTTGAAACAAATGCTGAACCTTCTTCAAATAAGTGTGATTTCATAGGGATGTTTTAGCATAAAGATTTACATTATGAAAATTATTCAAAACATAGTAACAGCCACTGTGTACTTATGCCTATTTCATTAAGAAATAAAAGCTTTGGAACCAATATCTTTATTTACTTATCTGCTAGCTACTTCTGATAACTTGAATACATATAAGCAAACTCAGAGCTGTATTTTTGACTGAAAATATTCTAAACACTCCTACTCCATTAGTGGTCTGATCCTTTTTTCCCCCTAGACTGTACATCAGCAGGATTTAAGTCATTAAAATGTGGAAATATGCATGAATTTTACTGGTAAACAACGTAAGGGGGTTTTGTATGTTTTGGTTTAATTAAAATCAAAGTTTTGGTAGTACGATATAGATTAAAGCAATTCAAAATATTTAAAATTTAACACAAAATACCCTGGGTTATAATTTTTTTGCTGTTTTATTTGTGTGGAGTGTCTTTTGGGGTTTTTTTTTCTTTTAAATAAACTTCCAGCAATGCTTCGAGCCCATAGCATTCAACGTTTATAACAATTATATATTATTTACAACAATTTACAAATAAATTGGATAACTGATATTTTCCATTCCTATCTAGACTTCTGTGTGACATAATTAATCACAAAGAAAAGCAAATTGAATATAATAATGTTGGTGTAAATCAATATGCTGCTTGTATTATCTTCATTTCTAAAATTTCCCTTTTCCTCCCCACTGAAAGCAGAAGGAACCAACTGCTTTTCATCTCTGTTGCCTTCTCAGCCACAGACTCTGCTACTTAATAGCCTTACAAGCTGATGATGAAATAACTATATATATTTCTGTATTTTTCTTCAGTAGGATAAACTCGCTTATCTGATTTTCCATATTTCTACTTTCCAATATGAATCCCCAAAGGCTACACAAAATTTTAACAGATCTGCCCTCACAATATATTATCACACAGAACAAATTTAAATTCTTTTACCTGAACCCTTATATACACATTCAAACATGATGTTTCCTACAACGTCAGCTGTGTATGCTAAGTTAGCAGAAGCATATGGTACATGATACGATGGTGGAGTGTGAAATTAATTGTCTTCCATTTGCAAATTGCAGGTCCGAGGATGTTCATTGATTATTAAAAGAAAACAAATGGAGCTAAAATTCTACTACCTTCCAACCTGTGTGAAGAAACACTGTTGATGGAGAGCTTTTATTAAAGAGCTCCAAGTACCACAATGGTAAAAAGATTCCTACATGATCTTAAGGCATACAGGAACTGCAAATTCTCTCATTTGCAATGAATTTAGTGTCCTGTAAAAAAAGTTAAGAAATTTACTATTTGTACTGTTATATTTCAGTCCATTTTAAGTCTAATTAATTTGACTTCTAAAGAATTTTAATTTCCTGTACATAAGCGTACATCTTTCTCCATTCCAATCAAAATGCTTACTAAGAACTTAGTTGAAAACAACCAAAAATCTTATTTTTTTGGCATTACCACCAAACTGTGAGTACTGATATCTTTTCTGCAGATATTTTAACCATGGAACCTTATTCTGCCTCAATATCACCTGTTATATGTAACAGCACAACTTTTAACCTAAATGGATCACATTTGTGTAACGAAAGCATATCTTCTAGATTAGCTGATAAATCAGAACACCAACAATATGTTATTAGTCTTTTCTTATCATGTCTTTACACGATATTCCTTTTTCCTATTGGGTTTGTAGGAAACATTCTGATACTGGTTGTCAACATAAGCTTTCGTGAAAAAATGACTATTCCAGACCTTTACTTCATAAATCTTGCAGTAGCTGATCTCATTTTAGTTGCTGATTCTCTCATTGAAGTTTTTAATCTTGATGAAAAGTACTACGATATCACTATTATTTGTACCTTTATGTCTTTGTTCCTTCAGATCAACATGTATAGCAGCATTTTCTTTCTGACATGGATGAGTTTTGACAGATACATAGCACTGGCAAAAGTAATGAGGTCCAACATATTTCGCACTATGCAACACGCTAGATTAAGCTGTGGTCTCATATGGATGGCATCTATTTCTGCAGCACTAGTTCCATTTACAGCTGTGCATTTACAACACACCGGAGAGGTCTATTTTTGTTTTGCAGATGTAAAAGAAATCCAGTGGCTAGAAATAACCTTGGGGTTTATTATCCCCTTTGTGATCATCGGTCTTTGTTACTCATTAATTGTTCGAGTTCTTATAAAAGCACACAAGCATAGGAGTCTTCGCCTGCGGCGACAAAAGGCTCTTCGAATGATTTTTGTTGTTGTCTTGGTTTTTTTTATCTGCTGGCTACCTGAAAACGTCTTCATTAGCGTTCAACTTCTTCAAAAGAAAAGCGAGCCTGTCTCTTCAAGCAGCCCATCCTTCAGACATGATTATCCTTTGACAGGACATATTGTGAACCTAGCAGCTTTTTCTAATAGCTGTTTGAACCCCTTAATTTACAGTTTTCTAGGCGAAACCTTCAGAGACAAACTGCGACTGTATATTGAACAGAAAACAAAAATGTCAACGTTACATCGCTTTTGTCAGGCTGCCTTAACGTCTGTCATTCCTGACAGTAATGAGCAATCAGAAGTCTGATTTAGTAATGGTTGTATAGAACACGTGACTGTGAAGTTGTGCAAATAGTGAACAAAATGCTTGCTACTAACAGAAAAAAGTACGTTTGTGTATATATATATACACACACACAGTATCGCTCTACTGAGTATTGAAGGTTTATATTCACAATGTTTTTATGACAAGACTTTAATGTAGAAGAATATGTTTTAGTCAGATTTATATTTAATTATGAACAGGATTATTAAAAGCTGAGCACTGAAGGAGCTTTATTTTGTATAATACGTATATGAATGACAATATAGAAGAAATTTTTATCAAGTTAGGAAGACTCTAGATGTAACTTGATTATCAGAGATGCTACTTTGCTGGCGTATATAAGGTACTTCCACTGAAATAATGAAGCTGCTGTAACAGTGGGGAAAAAAATCATTGCGACATATTGATGTGGAGATGCAGAACACATTGATTTTTTCATCCAAATATGTTAAGATAAATGACTTTGCTTAGAAGAACTACATAGTATTATCATCACTGTATTCTAGCACGTCTTCCATGATGAACTTCTTTTTTAATCTTAATATAATCTAGCATGGTGGTGAGTTTTTGCCTCATAAATGTAATCTACGGTTTACATCAGTACTTGATCAAAACTGAAATCATCTGTAATGCTATTGCTCATCTCAAAGAATTTCACAGAAGCAAAACGTAATGCTTCATTCTGTCTTTTAAGGATTTCACACGAGAATCTTTCCCAGGACAGATGTAACTGGGCCTTTTGTCAAAAGTGCCACTGCATATATACATACATTCATATCTGCTTTCAGATTTAAACGAAAGTTGCATGAGATCTCTTTACATTCAGCAGGCCTATTTTGATGGCCAGCACAAAACCACTGTGGCTTTTAAAAAGTCACTTTGTGCAAAAGAGTGTAAGAATTGCTTATGAAAATGACAGAAGCCACAGATTTTAGAAAGGAAGAACTCATGTAATGGGGAGCTATCATCAGATTTGCACTTTGTGCACTGTCCATCCCACCTCCAGAAACCACTGGCCTTTCTACATCTTAAGATGCATGTTGGTTGCTTTGGTCATTTGAAGATCAATTATACTAAAAAACCAAATGTTAGCACCACATACTTGAAAACAATAGTTTTTAACTTCTGCTAGAAAATGACTGGGTTTCAAATCTGACTGATGTTTAGCAAAGGTTACTGCTGAACTTGTTCAGAGGATGCTATAAAGTTCCCAGAGATTAGCGTGCAAGATCGTTAAAACGTCTCTTGCTGCATCTCTGAAGTGAACAAACTCATTTCACCTCTATGCTCATTGACTTAAGCACCAGAACTCTGCAGAATAAGACGCTTTGTCCTATTTTCAAGTGTCATATATGAATTAATTAGCACATGAATAGATTTTACAGGATTTTTAACTGCAGACACTTAAAACAATGACTAAAGTTACTAAGCAATAAAGAAAACAGTGAAAACAATGATTCCACTCATATTTCTCACGAAATACTTAAGTTTCCTACTGGAAGCTTTGGCCACAAAAGACTTGACCTATAAACAGAAAGGCCACAAGACGATGACTGAATTTGAAATAGACAGCTAGATATTCCTGCAACTGAAACAGGAACTGCAGGATGGAGTTTGCAGCCACTGATGACTATTTGCAAGGGACTGCTAACCACAGTCTAAGGAAAAATGTCATTTAGTCACATCTTCCCTGTAGAATACCAAATAAGATAACTTGTCTCAAGATGCAAGCATTGCCATGCCTTCTCTGCATTGAACAAGTTGCTAAACACCACTTAGGAAGAAATCTCACACAATTGTGCCACATCACACCCAGCCCTTTTTCCTCATTATTTTCACTCTTGAATTAGCCACAGTTACCCATATCCTGTTGGCTGCCAATGTACATTAATCACACCTTGACAGACGGCTATTTCTGACAACACAGAACTGAAGGAATGGGTAATTCTCTTGGCAATGCAATTCCATGAAGTAAGACATGTCTTCTGAGCTTACAGATATAATAGGTTTGTGTAATCTTGACACTTGCCACGAATAAGTAACTTATTTGGGGCTACAGGAATACACTTTCCCAATTCTAGTTGATGCTTATTTTGTTTTTATAGGAATATAGGAATCTGGTTTTTGATCAAGGCTATAGTAGAAGCCCTTTCATCACCACTGTAGATAACTCAAGAAAGTATCTTTGCTCAGAAGCTTATAATAACAAACAGACAGTAATAGCAAATGCCTGGTTACACACACTATGAAATAGTTTGTTTCTACATGATTGTATTCNGTTTTTGATCAAGGCTATAATAGAAGCCCTTTCATCACCACTGTAGATAACTCAAGAAAGTATCTTTGCTCAGAAGCTTATAATAACAAACAGACAGTAATAGCAAATGCCTGGTTACACACACTATGAAATAGTTTGTTTCTACATGATTGTATTCGGTAACGTCCTGATATCACAGTGAAATCTAGGAAAAATCAGATTACTACAGTAAGAAGAAAACAGTATTTACTCAATCTGAAACAACCTATTGCACATTTAAAACCAAACTACAACTCTAAACTACTTGATGAGTTTCCTACTGTTGATGTCTTAGTACAGGCTTATGAAATGTGCCTGAAATGACAGAATTTAAACATACTACTTAAAGGTCCTCTCCCAGGTGAAAAAATTGCACACTTCTTCCCCAAAAAAGAATTTTTTTAACAGCAGCTATATACAAAGTAATATTTCAGAAATGCCATACAGCTTTCATGTATTTATATACACAACATGCTTTCTGCAGCCCATCATTTTGCAGTAACTAATTGCCACGGCTTATCCATGAACCAAAAAACCTGTGCTTTCTGTAGTTTTCTTTAGAAATTGAAGAGCATCATCATCAGTAAACAAAACTTTTTCTGTAGTGTAGAGGAAAGGAAAAATGAGAGTAAGAATTTTGCTATATCTACTTCACTTCGGTCTCTCACAATTTTTTTAATTTAAGGAAAGGATTCCATATGCCTTTCTAAAATGCTGGACTGATGACAACTATGAGATTTAAAAACCTGTTTATCACAGATGCTTACAATCTTTGCTATAACAATCTGTATCGAGTATCCAGACAAGAAAAATCAAGTATTAGGAAAAGCACACAGAAAAAGAGAAAAAAATAAAGAAAAAGGAAAAAAAAGTATCCCTGAAACCGCTAACTGCTTTTGAAAATAATACCTTAACACAAAAATGTCTCGGATGCACAGAGTATTACTGAGTATCAAGAAACAACAAAAAAATCCAAACAGCACAACCAGTCTGAACCTGATGCGTCTGAAAGCAACAGTCTTCCCTCAGCTGTGTAGAAAGATGTGAAAAAAAATAGTTATCTGAGAACATTTTAACATTTTAAAGAGATGCTGTAACTTTGCATCCTTGTAACAGTTTTAGGAGATACACTAAAGACCAACTGTGCAGGCACAACACATCCACGTCCCCAAAAAGCAAAGTCAGGTAGACTAAAGATAAACCTTGATTAATTTATGAAAAGCATTACATACGTGAGCACATGTGACAGGGTATTTGAATCAATGAGTCAGGTGAACCCAGATTCTGTGCAAGACTTAGACATAATACAGGCAAGTCGCAAGAAAAGTCACCCCTCCCTTCCCCTTTCTGCTCCACAGAAAGTAACACAACTTGCATTTGGAATAGTCAATCCACCAATTTCAAAAGACAACGTACACTATAAAATAAATTTTTAAAAAATCAAAAATCACAATTCTTAAACCATTGTTTTCTTCAATATTGTTTCTATCAAATGAAGAAGTTACAGGTTCATCTCATATTCCCCTGGTGCAACCTGATGTTTATATTATTAATTGAAAATGGCTTATCTGGCATATGAAATCCATTCTACTAAACTTGCAAATAGCCAAGCTTTAAAAAAAATTTGAATACAAAGTTTTAACAATAAAATGTTTTTTAAATTTCAGACTAAGCATCTGTGTTTTAAACAAAATTCACTTTACTGGCTGTACAGTGCAGGCTCTAATCTTTTTTCCAGTCATCGAGTTATGTTAGAAGCTAACTGAATTTTTTCCTGTGTAAGGATTTTCCTGTATTCTGTCAGCTGTTTATTAAGACTGCAAAAGGGAAAACGTTGTCTGGACAATTTTGAATGGTTAGGATTGTCACATACGAAATGTGTTAAAAAATGGTTTACAGTAAGTAAAATCATGTCAAGTTCAACCCTGATTATCATTTAATTCCATTTGAACTTGCTTCTGCCTAAGTGGGAAAGCCAACTGAGTGTATGAAGAAGGCAGGTTTGAATTTTAATAGCTATTCATGAAGGTGAACCAATGAATTAATTTAATTGTGATTGAAAACAACAAAGATAAGAGTTTGATTTTAATTTAAGGGACAGTATCTTTCTCTTCCACTCCAAAAGTCTTACCTTACGCATTAACACCATGAGACAAATATTTAAACCTTTCATCATAGAAGAGCATAAGGCCAAATTCATCATTTAATTCCCTTGATTTAATTATATCTTTGCAATAGAAGTTTACGCTTACATTACCCATTACATCTACAGCAGCCCATCGCTACACAGTTAGACCTAGCCATTCCTCCTTCGGAGACTGTTTACGTTAAGAAATTGTTATTATTTTTTACATTCTGTTTAATAAATGTCACCAATAAATCATTTCCACCTTGGAACTGTGCTTTACCTTTTTTATGTTAAATCTGTGTCCTGGTTTGAGCTAGGACAGAACCAGTTTTCTTTTAGTAATTTTACTTTTTAGTTAGTTAAGTTAAACCATGACAATCTGCAACAGATGCTAGGGAACAAGCCATTTCTAAGACATGCATACAGACCATCTTTTAGGTATACTCTTAAGCTCTGTGGTTGGGGAGGTATATTACGGTACACACCCTGCACTATGTTTTAAAGAGACACACGCTGGATTTGAAAATCTGAACGCTCTCCATATTTATAATTTAGGTGTCCTTTATTCAACAGTATTGTCCAAACTATTTATTCCACATTGACATACGACAGACCAAACTTTTAGCCCTTGGCTTCTGGCTTCCTTTTAGACTTCCATTCCATCATGTGGCAGCATGACACAGACAGGAGCTAAGAATAAACAGTTGCACACCGAGCCAGCCACCCAAGATGACAACAAAAAAGCAATGCCTTCTCAGGACTTCAGATGGTGCAGGATCACCGTGTGTTTAAACTGGCCTTTGAAGTTGTTCAGCCCCGGTGATAAAACCATGTTCAAGTTTCCAACCTACTTCCTCCAATTGTTCAAACAGTCTGCTACAGGTATATAGAGAAGTTTTCAAGTTCTAAATTAACAAACTACTGAACTATTCATTACTAAGAAGTAAAAACTAAGTTTTTTAATATACCTACTCTAGATAAAAATTTAATGCAGCAGAGGAAGCCTTGCCAAAGCACCAACTTTGCTTCCATGCCCCAACTCCCTTGACCTACAAGCAAAATAACCAAGAAGGCTTAAAACCTTTTCAAATTGCACGGAATGTGTTTTCTGGAAGGCCTTCAGAAAAACTGAGAAAAAAAAAGACGTACTAGAGAAACAGGAAAATTATTGGAATATTGATAAATCATCCTTAGAAATTGGAGTTAAGGCTATTTTTACAGAAAGAGCTCAGTGGTAGAATTGCCTAATGATGGTGGAGATAGATTTGTTTTCTGCCTCAGCAGCAGAAATATTTCCTTTCCCAGACATTCTCTCAATAGAAACAGTAATATAATGGTAAATAAGATTTTCATCCTTTCATTCTCTCTCCATTCAGAACTACAAAAAAGAAATAGCTTTTACCTGACTATAGAAACCTTTTAACTCTTCTGTTCGAGTACTTAGTTATGAGTGAAGGGCGCACAGCAAATTGAGAGAGAAACCAAGGAAAGAGCTCACTTAAACGATGTGATGATATTCCAAATATGCATCTGACGATTTTGTAGGAAGACAGGAAGAAGATACAAACAGTGACACCTATGCAAACTTATAAACTTGCTTGGCCTTCAAATATATAAAGTCAGAAGAATTACTTCTGGTATTAAAAGCTTAACACCCTCTGAGCAGTGAGAAATGTGATGTGTTCTTTATTTATTCTAATGTAAAGATGGCTGAGGCATGACACTGTTGAAGTGTCACGCAATCAGTAGCGCAAACTTGCTGGCTGAGGTGCTGCTAAAGTTGACATCAGATCAGTAGCGCAAACTTGCTGGCGGAGGTGCTGCTACAGTTGACATCAGATCACAAATAATCTATCTGCACACTCAGCCCGTAACAAGGGGTCCATGAGGACCCATGGAAAACCATCCCTGTCCCCTGACAGATTTGTGCTCGTCTTGACTCTTGCTGATACTGAGTGAGACATTTTGGGTCTTGGCCAGAAGATTTCATTACAAGACGTAATCAGGACAGTCGCTGCTCCTATTCTAAGCCCAAACTAGACCATGACTGAATCCAGCAAATCTTTTGTAAAGAAGATACCATGTCTTAAACAAAGCATGGTAAACTTTTATATGAAAAAAAAGGAAACAAAACAAAACACAAATCTACACAAGTTAAAAACGCCTTTAGAAAAAAATCACAGAGCTACAGATTTGGGCGTAAGAATAGCCACGAAAGATGGGACTTTCATAATAAAATAGGAAAAACTTGTCTATTCCAAAGGTAACTAGAAAAAAAGAACCAGCCAGTGAGATACATGAAAGCTCCAAAGTCTACTCTGAGTCCACAAAAACCCCATGACTGATTGCAATGAGGTTTGTATTACAGTTCAGTATAACGGTTCTGCAACCGCCTAGTTATTTTACAAGTGGATAAATATGAATAATTCCCATTTATGATTAAGTAGATCATGTAAAGGTAGGATAGAATGACAGTTATTAAAAGTATGTATTTTCCCCATATACTTAAGGCTTTCTAGTCTCTTTCTATAACCTCTCTGCTTCTTTTTAAGCAATGCAGCTCTAATTCCTCACTACAGTCTCTGAACAGTTTTGAATGTTTCAAACTAAGGTGGTAGGAGCAGACCTTTGTCTTCCCTTGTGTATATAAGCCGTTTGCAAAAGCCTGGTTTACAGTTGCAAATTAAGATAATGCTGAGAAATTTAATAAAACATTGGTTGATGATCTTCTGTTTGACGTCCTACAGAACTCTTGTGGGATTCAATTAGAAACAGGTAAATACATTCAAAGACAGAGTCTGGTTCTTTAAGAAAACGGCTCCCCTGTCAAATACCTTCATGCTTGTATGTACTCTCGTTATTTCAGGCAGCTTCTAAAAGTCAAAAGATTAATATTCTGTTCTAATTACCTGTTGGATGTAACGGACAGGCACTTTACAAGTATTTATTAATCTGTGTGGCTTTGATCTAATAGCCAAGAGCCATTTTATCTATGCTGTAATTTATTAATTAACATACATAAATATACACTAATCTTCATGTGGTTCACAATATTTCATAAACACAAAAGTTATTTTGGAGGAGGAAACTTCTGGTGAAATAATTCTAGTTTCTCATTCATACTGTGGAAGCAGTCATCGTCCCTCTTATCTGCTTCAAAATAAGGGTTTTTTTATTTTTAAATCTACTCCATCAACACACAACAATTTGTATTTTATAAAAACCCTTGTACCAGACTCTCATGTTGTTTAAAAAAGCACTAGCATTCTGTCAAGGACAGGGAAAACTGCTGCTTTCTAGAATAAATATATTTTAAATATCCAAAACTGTGCTGTTTCAGGTTTTTTGAACAAATTAACAAAATAGTAACAAGAGCAATAAAAAGGAAGTAATAAATCCACAAGAATCAAGCTTGCATTAATATGTTATTCTGTACACACTTCCAAGTTTCAAGCCCCATCAAGAACAATTGCCTTCGAATGCCCATTTCTCTGTTCTCTATCCTGTATCAGAAGTTAGCAAACATTTATCCTTTTAAGCTTACAACTTAATTTCTTGCCAAGTGAAATGTGTTTTGTGAACTCAAACATGTAATGGGACTTTTTTTTTTTACTGAAGTTGTACATACTTTGAGGTTTTATGCCAAATTTTTTTATATTCAGCAAATTGGGCCTTTTCCAGCAATTTTCGTTTACGGTGCCTCTCTCTATGATGAATTAAAAATCATTAACAATGAACCAGAAAAAACCATAATTGACAAGGGACAGAAAACAGCGTTCTCACTGGACTGGACCTGAGTGACATGTACTCAAGCAGACCTAGGCTCTGTTCCTCACTTCAATTGCTCGAAGACCATTACTCAACAAATTCAGCTCACAATCGGGAATCCTGTGCAGGATCTGCAGCTAAGTCATGAAAGCACAGATTTATACTGGAACCCTAACAAGAACCATCAAGGAAAGTATCACCACTGCAAAAAGAATGGGAGCTGAGAGGAAACGTCAAATACATGCTCCAAGAAGAGAAGGAAGAATTTCCCCTCTCAACAGCAAAGAAGGGACAGTTGCATTTCACCCCCAAACTCGCCACCACTTTAATACTCTGGCTATATTAATAAAAGTATGGAATTAACTTTGAATGTATGCAGATTAAGGCAAATATGTGGAATTAGCATGAAACTCTTGCCGGTTAATATGTAATGAAGAATGCACAATTCCTTTAAACAAAAGTAAGAAATACACCACATATTGTTTATACCAAACACAGTTGGGGATGTGAGCCTTTTGCCTGGGAAAACCATCTTCAAAGTAGCAACTGTTTTCCCAGCTGTGAATACTCTTTCCTGGGAAATCTATTCCTACCATTACAAAAATAATTTTCAAAGGAATGTAAAATTATTCAGCCTAATCTATGCATATCCGTATTTCAGACACAATTTTGTACCTTCTTAGACATGTATGTTTACAAAAGGCGTACTATTCTCTATAAACACTATATGGTGTCACAATCAAATTTACCTCTTTTAAAAAAATGTGTAGTTGATTTAATAAAATATTTAAAGCAACTCTATCAATATTCTGATGAAAAAGTATTAGCAGGAAACAAATGTTTCAGTCCCACAAGCAGCTGCCCTCAAAAGTTTGGGTTTTTTTTAATTTTCTTTTTCCTAATTTGAGAAATATTGCATAAATGATAAGAAAGCCAACAAACCAAGTAAGACCTCACATGCTAAGTCATAAATGCCAAATGGGTTAATAGCTTCATAATTTTTTTTCAACTGTCAGGAGGCCATCCCACAGAGACACAAGCAGAAGCTAATGAGCCAAACTTGTCTTTTTATGCAAGTGAGAAAAAAATACAAATAATACAAGGATAAACATTCAAATGAAAGGTGGCCCAAAGAAAAGAGAAATAGGCCCAACATATCAATTACAGACTGACCAAAACCAGCAGACTAACAAGGGCGCACTGACAGCCATACTGACATTTAACTTTGCCATTTTGAGAAACGGCTATCAACCCCACTTTATCACCAGAAAACTGCTAACTGCTGATCTATCCTTACATCAAGACATGGGGGGAGACAGAGGGATTGGGGGAGGATGAAAGATTGTGTCATCTTCTCTTCATAACATGGACAAAACTCTATTTGCATGTTAGAGGTATTTTAAAAATGGTCAAAAAAAACCCAGTACAAGATAGGATTCTTATTTTATGAGGTTATCTAAATAAAATCAACTTTTGAGAATTTATTTTCCTTTTTTCAATATTTAAGATCCGTTTTCTACACAATTCTTAAACAAATATTAATAACCACGAATAACACCAATGCATACAACATAGGATTAAGCTAGGAAAGTAAAACTAAACAAATGCAGCAAGAGGTGATAGTGGAATTGGAGTGCAAGCAGTTTCCAAAATATATTTTAATGTATGTAAGATACAGCTAATATTGGTAGCCTGGAAATCAGAAGAAAATCCTGCCACATTATACTAAGTTGTAACTTCATGGCATTTTTTAGGATGGGAAAATACAAAATAAGTTATTTTGATGGTTACAAGATAAGCTTCCCATTAATTAAAAAAAAATAAATTAATGGAACAATAAAGGATTACTAGTTTGTTTGCAAATAATCCACAACTCATTATTTCAACAACAGGCTTTGGTATGAATTAGTGGGTTGTCAAACAAATAAATACACTTTCTGATGATAGCTTTACAGTATCTGCTTGATAGGTTTTGTAGCATGAATGTCTGGTTTGCATTCGTTAAACATTCGAATTACTACCCCAGCTACCTGATTACAAGCAGCATTAGATATCATATCAAAGTAATATTCCTAGCTATTCCACCAAGCTCATGCCAAAATGTTTAGCTCAACAGCTTAAACATAATTTTATGGTGTTTTCCACCACTGTAAGCAAACAATGATTTTAAAGAATAAGTTTTTGTGGTTTGCTTTGCTGTAGTACTAGCTTAATAACTCCTTATTAGCCTTTACGTTAACCTCAAAAAAGCTGAACAGAAAAGCCCTTTCCCTACTAGTTTTGCCATTTTCCATTTAGTAAACAGAACTTCTTGTTTGGGCACCTGCACACCAGCCCTCTGATTAAAGAAACACCAAGAGCTACTTGTTTATTTGCCATTGTTTGTAGTATCTGTATGGAATCTCAAAAATTTAATTCCTTTCCCACTGATTTTGCCTTTATCTGGGGAAAATGTTGATTCCTCCTCCTCCAACCATTTGCAATGCTGAAGATAACAAGGAACATACAAGGAAACACCCACCGACTATATGAGCATTACCTAACGTACCCTTACACTATGAACAACAGGATTTGATTTATAAAGGCTGATTGTCTCTTAGTCATTGTAATTTTCCTTAAAGTTACAATGTTTGCTAGACTAAATTGGGAAGGAACAGGAAATTAGTATTGTTTTCTATGGATTATGAATTTTGAGTCTTCCCTAACAGACATTAAACTCTGGAAGAATTTCTTACTGTTCCATAGAAAGCATGCGGCTCTGAAAACAGCACTCAAGAAACAAGATCTACACTTAAATTACAAGGTTAAAAGATCCTTTGATACAGTAAGGTCATTCTAGGTAGAACTCAAATATCCTTCATAAACAAAGAAACCACAACATGTTATTCCCTACGTACAGTGTTGTAAGTGTCAGTACTGCTGTTTCGATAAGCTTCATGGCATTAAGACAGATGAAATTCTGAAGGGTGAAGAAATCCATAAACAGAAGCAAGACACAGGTAATTGCAAACAAGCACTTCTAATGCTTCTGTTATTTCAAGATGACACATTAACAACATCGTAAGTTTTTTTTTTCCAGAGAACTGAAACAAAATGAATTGGTCTCAGACAAGGTCCATCAGAAAGTTTATATTTAAGAAGCCAGCATTTAACTTCAGACCACCAGTCTAGACGGCACGTTTAAAATCTCTTTTCTTTATGCCCATGTTACGTGAAAAGAATGATCTCCAACTATAGGAAGGTTTAACATACAAGAGTATGTTAGTAAACTACAAAATCATTAAAAAACTAGTAAAACTGATGTTCAAGCATTTAAAAAAAAATCGATGTTTAAAATACGAATTTTATTGCCAAGTAGCTAAATAAAACAGTAATGTTATTAAAATCTCTCAGAAAAAACACAAGGCTGAATTAAGTTTAAAAACTTGTATTGCTCAGCTTCACTACAGATGTGTCATTTAGAGCTGTGTGGTTCTAAGATCATTCATGAAAACATTTGTATCAGTCTTGAATTGCTCATTGCTATTTAATGTAAACAAAAGAAACCGAGTAGAAGAAAATCAATAAAACATCAAGATTACTCTGAAAGGTCAAGTTGTTCCAAGGAAAAAATGCTTTAGTCTTAGGCTGGTAAGAATTTTTGAAACAAATTTCATGAAGGAATGATCAATGTATACTAAATCCAGTCACTTAATACACATTTCAACTTGCCTGCCTGCAGCTCTATAACAAAATCAATTAAGAGATTTACATTTTCCACTTTGGAGACTAAAATTGCTGTACTAGAACAGAAAAAAGTAAATCACAGGAGAGTAAAGTGACTTAATGAATCAGTGAAACCTCTCTCCCACCACAAGCAATGTGCTATTTTTTGACTTTCTTTCCATCACAGATGAGACTCCTAAGGAGAAACTGGAGTCTACCCTTCCTTTAGGAATGCAAAAACAAGTTTTAATGCAATAACTGAATTAAAGAGAAGTCAATCACAGATCATCAGAATCCAGTCATCACGCTTCAGGAATTTCTGTAAATCTATCAAGGTTCCAGTTTATTTTAAAGTAACAGAAATAAAATTAAAGAGAGTAAGGCTGCAGAATAAACACTCAGCAGCTGCCTTAATTTTTGACCCAAATTTCTTCTTTGGAACGATCCAGACTAACTGAGCACATCGCTGCAGCCTCAGAGTTCCTCCTGATCTTCCTGTACACATCAAACAATTTTACCTTGTTTTCTACTACGTTTTCCATGCTGACAAGGTTTGACGACCAAAAGCATTTTAAAGCATAACTGGCATTGTGACCGAACGGAGTCTTTCACACAAAGCTGGAGTACACATGCTGAGTAACAACCATAATCTGGTAAACAGCCAACTTCCATTAACCATTTCTGAAGTAAAATTGTTTAAGATCTGCCTAACATTTCTCATTCTCAACAGCCATTTCAAACAAAAAAATGCGGTCTACTAACTTACGCTTTCCTACTATCAACAGTTATAGTTTACAAAGCTGATGCCAAAAAATGGCTTGTCACAAACCTTATATGGTATTCCCTAAAACTAACACTATATACACATTTAAGCCACCCACTGACACCAACTTTTATAATTCTAGGAACTGTTGTGCCTAGTGGTGTTCCTTAAGAGTATTAAGGATTATTCTTTCCATTTAATATTTGCTCTTTATTTCACCATCCTATGGTCTGCATGGCCAACAAAAACTAATTTGAGGGTTCTAAGAACTTTCACTTGACATCAGATGGTCCAAAAAGGCCCTGCTGGCTCGGGGTTTGAAGCCCACTTGGGATTTTTTCCACTTTTTACATGAAATTATACAGATTGTCACGGGCAATAAAATTTTAATTTTGGCATTTCAATTTCACGGTGTTTTATCCTGGGGAATTATTTTCACTCAAATTGGATTATAGTACTGTGAATCTAAAGTTTCTATTACACACCCTACAGAGGAAAGGAGAAACATTCCCTCTTACTAAGCTATAAATACCAGATTTTGTATTTTTTTGCTTTGATATAGACAAAGATGCAATCTTTCCTGACTTTACTTAGGAACATTGCTGCCGAGTTCAAAACTGCAAGAATTTGCACACCTCTGAACAGTTAACTGCCAATAAGCTAGCTTTTCTTATACTACGCTTCATAAACTCTAAATGACACTTATGCACGCAAAAGCTCCCAAAAAACGTTCTTGCCAATAAACTTAAATAAAGGCTATTAACAAAATAAGAAGTACTACTTTTTAGTTATATGATCTCATTGAGCTATATATCTCATGATAAATGAAGTAAGAAGCAGCTTTCACATCTATTTTATGTTAGGCCAGGAAACAGAGTTTTTTAAGACCATAGCCTAATATCACCTCAATAATTTCTAAGGAAAAAACCTTTGCCTTTCCTTTTCCACTTCTTGACAGTATTAAACTACTTCATATTTCTTTGATTCACATTCTATGTTAACCACTCAGAACAGCAGAATTTAATCGCCCTGTTTATGTTTCATTTCCATCACAGAAAACTCAGAGTTCTAAGTTTCCACTGAAATAATATCTTGATATTGCTTATTTTTTTCTCACGAAGTTAATTCATAATACATTCACTAATACAAAGAGACTGCTGACATCTTCTGGCCACTTGACATTCTGTCCAAAAACCAAGAGGATTTCCAAGAAAACATCTTTTATGTTTTTCCAACCACTCAGGATCACATGAAGACTTAAGCTACGCCTATATTGCCATATGACAGTTGCCTAAAGCTATTTGCTTTGCCTTTCACCCACATTCTTTCACTAATTCTATTTTTCACAGAAGCATCTGAAACAAACAGAGATTGTGTACTCTGACTGCTACAATTGTATCCAGATTTGGCTTAATTTATCTTTTTTAACTTTCACTCTAGGCATATCACATCCAAAGAATCATTACAACTGAATCAAATAGTACATTCAGATTTAGTACTGAATCTCTAAACCTGTCACATCACAGGTAAGAACATATCCACATTTTATTGAATTAAATGGTCAAAAGCTGGCAGGACCTACCTGCAGATTTAGCTTCTTTTTCTTTGGTTCAGTTTCCAATTCCAGCTCTCCCTTTTGGGCCACATGTTGCTTTAGTTTTTTTCTTTTTTCCACCTTCTTTTCTTTTTCTTCCACCTTCTTTTCTTTTTCTTCCACCTTCTTTTCTTTTTCTTCCACCTTCTTTTCTTTTTCTTCCACCTTCTTTTCTTTTTCTTCCACCTTCTTTTCTTTTTCTTCCACCTTCTTTTCTTTTTCTTCCACCTTCTTTTCTTTTTCTTCCACCTTCTTTTCTTTTTCTTCCACCTTCTTTTCTTTTTCTTCCACCTTCTTTTCTTTTTCTTCCACCTTCTTTTCTTTTTCTTCCACCTTCTTTTCTTTTTCTTCCACCTTCTTTTCTTTTTCTTCCACCTTCTTTTCTTTTTCTTCCACCTTCTTTTCTTTTTCTTCCACCTTCTTTTCTTTTTCTTCCACCTTCTTTTCTTTTTCTTCCACCTTCTTTTCTTTTTCTTCCACCTTCTTTTCTTTTTCTTCCACCTTCTTTTCTTTTTCTTCCACCTTCTTTTCTTTTTCTTCCACCTTCTTTTCTTTTTCTTCCACCTTCTTTTCTTTTTCTTCCACCTTCTTTTCTTTTTCTTCCACCTTCTTTTCTTTTTCTTCCACCTTCTTTTCTTTTTCTTCCACCTTCTTTTCTTTTTCTTCCACCTTCTTTTCTTTTTCTTCCACCTTCTTTTCTTTTTCTTCCACCTTCTTTTCTTTTTCTTCCACCTTCTTTTCTTTTTCTTCCACCTTCTTTTCTTTTTCTTCCACCTTCTTTTCTTTTTCTTCCACCTTCTTTTCTTTTTCTTCCACCTTCTTTTCTTTTTTCCCCACCTTCTTTTCTTTTTTCCCCACCTTCTTTTCTTTTTTCCCCACCTTCATTTTCAGCATTCTCAAATAGAACTATTCTGTAATAGAAATCACCAAAACGCAATTAGAACCTATTTTTATTTTAAAGGTCAGTCTCATATACAGAGACAGTTATACTATAATTGCAGTGGTATGAGAATTATTTGTGACTACTTAACTATGAAATGTATGTCTGCACTGAGTTTCGATCCATTTTGGAGAATTCTCATCATGTTTCCTTTAGGAATACATTATAGTTAAGCTAGTGTAAAACTAGACTGTCATTCTTCTATAGAGAAGTCAATGCCTATTGTCTTCTCAGGCCTCATTGTAGAAGATGCTTCCCTGACCGTCCTGGTAGTTAGTAATCACTGATGCTGTGCTTTCTGCAGGGTATAACACACCACATTGAGCTGTTTGATGTATTTTGAGAAGAATGAGATCTGATTGGTGTTATCTGGGGTAGACAACTGATCGATGTGACTGTTAGACATCTCATTAATATATGTGTGCGCACACACATACCCACAAGCAAGAAGTAAGCGTACTCAATTACTAAACAGATAGTTTTAAACCATTAGTTCTGTTTAAACTGCAAGTTTTCCTGTTTTCATAATTAATTTTCCTGTTTCATAATTAATGTGGAAAAACTATGCTTAAAGAATCGTATCTCAAGTTCAATCTTTCATTTTACACTGACATTATGGTGAACATAAGCAGGAACTGCAGAAAGCCTGGTTCTGAAACCAGGTCTGGTTGTAACTGCATTTCCCTGAGAGAAAACCTGACTTAAGCAGCTTTCAACAGCTGCCCCGACATAGTCCCTTTTTGTGTAACAGCACAAACGAAACGGTTGACTCCGTCCCAAATACTCAGCTTGAAACACGCTCTGAAAGATAAAGCAACCGCAAACCCACTTCGGCAGGCACCCAGGCAGCTGACCCCGCACAACCCACGGGCAGGAACCGCCCACGCTGCCCGACAGCCACGGGGACCCAAGTCCTCGACCCCTCTGCCGCAACGGCACCTCAGTGGGCGACACTGCTGCCAGGCTGGGCCAGGACCGGGCCCGTGCCCAGGCCCGGGCCCAGGCCCCGCCTGAGCTGGCAGGAGGCACCTCCTCGCTGGGCTCCCCACACACACCCCTGGGTTTGCTTTTCCGTTCACCGAGGAGCGAGCTGAGGCTTCGTGACCGGACAGCGTTCACACCTGAGCGCTATGCTGTCAAGAGCGGCCACCACAGCGCCTTTCGCGGGAAAGCAACGCTACCGTGCTGCCCCCGGCGCTACCCACCGGCCGCTCTGCAGCGCACGCCGGGCACCGAGCTCCCCCCGCCCCGGGGGCCGGCGGACGGGACGGGGCAGCGACCCCGTCGGTCACCGCCGCCCCGACAGCCCCCGGGCTCCCGCCGCCCCCGCAGCCCTTGCGCACCCAACGGCGGGGGGAATGGAACACGCGACCCCCCCCACCTCGCGCCCTCCCCTCACGCACCTCTCAGACCCGCCTCCTCGGCACATTTAACCGAGCACCACGCTTGGCGCCGCAGCCCGCCCCCTCCCTCTCACTGGCTGCAAGGAGAGAACGGAGGCGTCCGGTTGGCCCTTGGCATGCCAATCTTCCGGGTGGCCAATAGAAAGCCACGCTCGTACTTAAAGCGCCCACCTGGAACACGCGTGCTGAGGAGTGCTCGGCCGGCTCGTGGAGGCGCGCGTGACGTCATCTTTCCGCGACGAGATCCCGCGCGGAAGCCGCCCCCACCGCCCGGTTAGGGGCGGGGCCAAGGAGCTTGTCCCGCCCCCTGTTGCCTGGGTGATCCTCGTCGGGCTCGGGGCCCCGGCGCCTGGCAGGGGCCCCCACCCGGGGCCTGACAGGGGTCCAGCCGTTCCCTAACAGGGACCCCCCGCCAGGGCCTGGCAGCACCCATCCCCGCACCGCCCAGGAAGGCCCGGTGCTCCCCGCACAGGCTGGGGTGCTGCTGGCGGCAGCAGGACGGGCGTTGCCCCATGGGTGCCGTGCCAGCGGCTAACGCAGGGAGATGCAGCTCTCCAGAGAATAGCAGCGATTCCTTTTAGCCAGCAAATCCTAAGTGGTCCACGTCTGAAACGGTTGCATGATCTGCTGTCCCGATCGAGTCTAACGGAATGCGTTGGGAAGCATCAGACACTGTGGTTAGAGTGGACAAGAAAACATCTCTGAGGATACGGTTTCCAGGGAACAAATTGTTTTCCATGTTTTCATTTTCTATAAATACCATGTGCACAAACATTTCCATTTCCCCTTGGTAATTTAAGGGCAAGAATATTTACCAAAAACAAACACATAGCTGGAGCATATTTTTCATGACAACCTGAAATGGGTTTTGTTTCCATTTTGATCCCAGTGAGAGCTGAGACACTGCCTGTGGTAGCAGACCCTGGTGGCAACAGCTCCCCGTACCGTTATACACACTGATGGGAAAAGGTAAACCTTCACCCTTCTCCAGTCCAAGCCACAGTCACATCTCCTGCCATTCCTCTCCTACCACCTCCTCCCCGCACCACAGGCCACCAGTCCTGTCCCCCTACCCATCACCGGGCTGTGCAGAGCCTCTCAGCTCCAGCCCGTGTCCTCACACCCTGGTCAGCATCTGCTCTTGCTCTCCACTAGAAACCCCTTCCCCTACCACCAGTGGGTTGCACAGCATTGCTTGGCAAACTGTGGTCAGTTATATATTATACAGAAAGGTTACAGAAGTCCTACTACTGTAGCAATGAGTTAGAGCTGAGTTACGGCGTTAGAGCACACAGGATAATCAGGAGGTAGCAGAATCTAAAATTAGAGCTGTAATTTAAGCTTTTGTTCCAATGTGAAGAGGGAAAGTATGTTTTCCATGTTTAGACTTCCTAAAATAATGATTGCTTTATTGCATATCCTATTGTGACATCCTGTGGTTAAACACAGTATTACAGATACTGTCACATCACAATGTTGACCACAATTGCATAAAATTAGACTATATGGAATTCGCAGTAGTAACTCATACCTCCTAGCTTTACGTATTCAGTTTGGCCAACTACAGCCTTCCATATAGCTTTGATTATTCTCCAAAAAACTTCTCCTGGCTGAGAAGAGATTACGCCTCACCAAACAGAAACATGAAGGACTCAAGTCTTTACACACCTGCAGTACACCTCAAGGTTGCATAAAGTATAAGCAGTAACTGCACTCATGCTCACATCTCTTTCACTATCAAAGATGATTTTTCCCAGGTCAAGGAACACAACAGCCTCTGCTACGCAAGCTGCTCATCCTCCCACCTCAGCAGAAGAACACTGGGCACCCATAGCTGCAGGTGACTCAGGGGACTGCAATTACCCTTCAGTTAGTCCTAAGCCAACACTCCATTGCACCAGCCCCAGCACACAGAGGAACAGCTCCATCGACACATGAAATTGAGGTCCTGACCCCCTGACACCATCAGTAAGCCTTGGCATTTTTCTCACAATTAGCTGGATGAGAGGTCTACTTAGATCCCAGCTGGGGAATTAGCATTGTTCATTAACAGCACATTTCCATTTCATCAACCTACAATATTTCAGGCCTCAAGCTAAGCAGCTGGATATTCATGCAGTTTTAAAGAGCCCAGACAGATGATCAAGATAATAGATGGAGCATATCTGTTATGTCTTCACTTGTTTAAGCTTTCCAGGAAGCCAGCAAGAGTAGCCTCCCTACACAATGCTGTATTTCAGTCTCATTCTATGGGACACAAATACTTAATGCCTCTCTCTGGCTTCCTTTTTACCCCAACTGAAAAAAAACCCAAACTATTCAAATCAGGGTTTCTATTTAAGGGGTAATAAATTAATGAAAAATTATACTGTGCACACCNACTACACAATGCTGTATTTTTGTCTCATTCTATGGGACACAAATTGTATGCCTCTCTCTGGCTTCCTTTTTACCCCAACTGAAAAAAACCCCAAACTATTCAAATCAGGGTTTCTATTTAAGGGGTAATAAATTAATGAAAAATTATACTGTGCACACCTCTCTGAGCACAAGCCTTCACTGAATTGCTTAGGGAGGGCCTAGGAGAACTAGGTATTGCTTTATAAATCAAGTACTTCCAATGACATTCAGAAACCACGAGGCAGCTTATCTNAAAAAAACCCAAACTATTCAAATCAGGGTTTCTATTTAAGGGGTAATAAATTATGAAAAATTATACTGTGCACACCTCTCTGAGCACAAGCCTTCACTGAATTGCTTAGGGAGGGCCTAGGAGAACTAGGTATGGCTTTATAAATCAAGTACTTCCAATGACATTCAGAAACCACGAGGCAGCTTATCTAAAACTGGCTTCATGTTCATGTGTGTCTTTTGTCAAGCAGAATGCTGCATTGTGTGCCAGTTCATTTCCAGAAGGATTGAGACATATGACAGTAGCTTGTATTTCAGACTTTCATCTTGGGAAACTCATAGTTCAGACTTGGCATGACCTAAGCAAAGCTGGCTGTGTTTCATACTAATTTAAGTCTTCTTCCTGCCACCACTCCCCAGTTTTCTCCAAAAGTATTTTTCATAGCATTACAGCTCTTACTCCAAATATAGGAACAAATAAAGTTGGCTTGGAAAGGGTGACAGTTTATTGAATGCATAAAACATTTGATACAAAAATAAGTTAATTGCATAGAAAATTTCAAAGAGCTATAGACAAGATTGACTTTAAAGTAGACAGAGGTTTGATCCAGATGTGAAGAGTCTCTACTATCTGCATCTGAAAGACATAAGCATGCACTGTAAGAGTTACATGACAAACTTCCAGTCACAAGGACATACACCATGGCAGGGAAGGGCTTGGGCCATTTATTTTAATTCAAATGCTTGCTATACTGCCCTCAGCATTCCAAGGACATCATTTTTCCAGAACTTGACCAAGCCTCACACTGAGCAGGTGGAAGACCAAACTGCTCTTACAACAATTTGATGTCCTAATGCTTGTGTCTATATAGCTATTTTAATCACTACAGTACAGAGACGTAAATATCCACTTGTGCTGTCAGAACCCCTCTATCGCATTCCCAACACCAATCAAAGGTCAACTACCAACTCTAGAGCAGTTAGTGGTATGACAGCAGCACTCCTACACCATGTTGACACAATACTATTTTTAAACAATCCTGTTTGACTTTTTATTCTACAGCTTGTACCTGTTGTGCTGAAGACTCCCATTAGATGGCACTCCAATTGCTCCCGCTGACTTGAAGGTGGTTTGAGAGGCTCTCATCAGAGCTGCGTATCTACAAAGAAACACAGCAAGGCTCAGCACCTCTTATGCACACTGGCAGTAGTTTCAGCTCTTCCATCCAGTTTAATTATCTGCATCTGTCAGACAAGTCTTACAGTCCTACTGCAAAGAACAAGGAACATGCATCTGCCTGCAAGAGACATTTTTATTAAAACCAAGTCTAAATTTTGCTTGGGTAGGTATTGGTTTTGTTCTTTGTTAAACTTCAAGGTGCTGGGAAAAACTTGAGGATTCTAGTATTTAGATCCAGACCCCAAAAAGTACTTGAGATGGTGAGCATCTGTTCACAGTTAGGAGACAGAGAGTGACACCATCAAAATAGGCAAGCTTGGAAGAACTTTAGGAAGGCATTTGGCAAGAAGCTTTTACCTTGGCTCACAGATTTACAGAAATTAGGCCCCAAATACAAAGACAAAATAACAGCTATTTTATTGAAGTGACCAGAAGTTTACAGAATTCCCCATCTGTCTGAGCTCCACACCAATCCCCCCGATATTAGCTCTGACATTTCAGCTTGAGCTCAAAGTATCATAAATACAGCTTACCCTGCCTTGGAGGTGGGGTGGCTGCTCCCTTTGCATTCGTGATCCAGAGGATGCCGATGTTTTATGCAGAAGTTGCCACCACACTGCTCACAAACTACTTTCATCATCTCTTTCCTTTTGCAGCCTGGCTTCAAGCACTTGTTTGTGAAGATCTAAGTAACAGAGGACATGAAGTTGACAATGCTTGCTTGCTTTCTGTGATCAGCTTCCCAAGTACTGACCAAGCTGAAGCACATATGCTCAAGCACCCTTAGAATTAAGATGAAACAGAGCAAGCTGCTACTCATTCTGCTCTCAGAAGACCTAACTTCACAAGCATTAGGCAGTTTAGATTTCAACAGCAGTTTCCTTACCCTCTGCTTTTGCTGTGCTGGATTGTATTTGCAGTCCTTATCCATGTGGGCTCCAACTACAATATCCGGTATTTCCCCCTTCTGAACTGGGACAGGTGCATTACAGAGCGGACACACTGGAACCTGCACATTCTAAGAACATACAACAGAGATTAGAAGTCCCACCCAATTATCTTTCTGCCCTTCCCCTTCTTTTACCCATGGGTGATGGAATTGTGTTCACAAGGGTTTTATGTTCTTCTCATTTACTAATGCTTTTAATGATACACTTCACAGAAGTAACAGCAAATCATTATAAAAAATAGGCATGCTTTGCCAAATCAATTTGCAGCAACATATTTGTTAAGTTGTCTTTAGATATGCTCTTAAGCTTTCTAGAATTACAGCCTTTGGACACTTCAAAGCCCAAGTATGGGCCAGAGACCAAAGTTAGGTCCCACTTATTCTATTTACTTCCTCTGTAGTTTCATGTTTGCTGCCCTTCAACTTAAAGGACTGAGGCTGGAGAAAGTTTTAGGCCACAATACATTATTTAAACTATAAAGCACCCCTCTCTGGGAAGATGCAGTCTAAGCAAAAGAAAACTGAACCTAGCAGGACTGACCTCAGAAATGTTATGTTTGTACATATTCGAAATCCAGCTGTATCACTAATTTGCATCATGCGCTTCTCCAATCTGCTTTTACTGAAAGCACACGTCAAGTTTCAGAGCAGCCTTTACACATGACTTAGCAATTCTGCAGCATGAACTGCTGACTCACATGTAGGAACTTACTTTCTTGTAGGCAGAGCTACACCTATGGTCATCATAACGGATGTGATCCTTACAGAAGGCTTCCCCACACGCATCACATTTCAGAGGAAGGAAGTCTGGGAGAAGAATAAAAAAGGAAAACATTCTCATGGAGCAGAGCTAACAGCTATAAGAGTACTCCCTGGAGACTACAAATAAAATTCTAAAGCAATATTTTGTCTGGTCACAATCTGATTATCTCTAGAGAAGGCATGTCATTCCTCACGACTATTAAAACTAAAAAAGCAGGGGCGGTAAGTTCTTGCTCTTTTTCTCCCCGGTGTTAGACTGACACAGGCCACAAACACCTCGGGAGCACCGCGAGCGCAGGCACTTTCAGTGAGGCATTAGTCAGGAGCTGAAGCACAAGCCCAAAACCCAGACTCCGCAGCGGTTTTAGTCTTTAAGAGCCATCCCTGAACACCGTAACGACACGCAAGCACCGGGCGCACCTCCGACTCTTTTCCCGGGGCGCCTACAGACGCAGCACCGCTGCCTGCCGCGAACCGCAGCGCCGGGTGCGGAA
>VZSC01001222.1:0-18639 GCA_013398225.1 Steatornis caripensis
GACTGCCCAGCTCTCTAGTCTATCCAGATCTCTCTATATGGCTTTTCTACCCTTGAGGGAGTCCACAGCATCTCCTAGTTCAGTATAATCAGCAAGCTTGCTTAATGTACATTCAATTCCTGCATCCAGACATTTTATAAAAACATTAAAGAGGACTGGCCCTAAAACTGAGCCCTGGGCAACTGCCAGCCCCACTGGCTGGCCACCAGCTTCATGTAACCCCATTTACTAAAACTCTCTGAGCTCGACTTGTCAGCCAGTTGTTGACCCAACATATATTATGGTTTGTCTTGTTGTCTTACAGTTTATGCTGTCATATGCCAATCACGATGCTTAATGCTTTAGCAGTAGAGACGGTTGGCTCTCAGCAAACAACGCAGATAGTTTGGACGGCCACATATCATGTGTAGTTGATAAAAAGACTTACAAAGTAAGATGCTCTGAATACTATGATATTTAATCATAGTTCCACTCCCAGGATTAGGTGTCTTAGGCTAAATTCAGTCATGGTTATAGTTTCCGTATTCCTAAAGAACTTGTCACATTAGTGAGCAGTAGTTCAGGCATAAGGGGGATTGATAATACGTGATTTCTGGTAAAATAAAAAAAGCCTTGCAAACCCTGGTAATTCAGCATTCGAGCCTGCCAACAGTTTGCAGTGACAACACAAGTTCTGTGATTTGAACCATTTTGAAAATATCTCTCATGATCAGATGAATAACCTACAACCTGTTATTTGCCAGTGTTTTTTACCTGTGTTCACTAGACATTGCTGTATTTCTTGCCTGGCAGCAAGCAGGTGCTGCCTAGCGGTCTTCCCCAAGGAAAGCCTGAACATGTTTGCAAGCATCAAATCCCACGCTCCAGGCATTTTAACAGAACGCTGGAAAATTATTTCCCATCTCAAAATCTCTCCTTCAGCATCTCCATCTTCCTTTTGGAAGTAAGACGACTAGGGATGCATGAGATTAGCCATTTTCCACACTGTGCAGCCTCCACAGAATGACAACATCTTGACTGAATAGGCAGAACCAGTCACCTGGATCTGACCGTTAACATTCCTGTATTTCTTATTGTACTTTTGCCGTGTGGGACAGGACTTTGGTGGGGATGGCCTGAAATTTGTGTCATGATGGTTATACTCTTGGATCTGGTACAAATCCTTGCTTTAATTTCTGAGAGAGCTTCAAATTTAGATGCTTGGAAGTTACTTGTGACTGTAGATATCTCTACCTCTGAGAGATCTCTCAAGCTACAGCTGGAAAACGTTGGTGGCTGTTTTTCAAATAGTACAATAAAGAAACTGCCAAGCACTTCTAGTTTCAAGACAAGATGCTGGCTATGGGAATATAAAAATAAATAAACAAGTACGTAAATAACACTTTAATATTTAAAAGTCAGGTCAGCTGTACTGATGGAAACTCTGAAGCTAATCAATCCTAATAATTATATATGAAGAAGTCCTTAATATACATGTGCAGTTGAAGTCGGAGTGTAGTTGTATTGGATAACATCATTCCCATCTGAATAATGAGAAATGGCAATATCAATGAGGTGTCGATCTCCTATACACCCTAATAATATAAAGGAAACGTAAAGGAAATCTAAAAGCTGAAGGAATATCACATAGCTGGTAGTCTGTATAAAACCACTTTCAGTAAAAGTCTTTTTAAATGTCCTGGTGATTATAGAGAGTAGTCAAGGTGCTGTTAAAATAAACATGCATAGAGGGAACTGCTTGTCTGTTGTGAACACAAGTGAATACAAATTGAATCTAAAAATAATGGAAATTGAAAAACAGTTACTGGAGAAGGCACTGTAGAAAGAATCACTACACTGTATCATACCGCTTGGGTTTGCTGTTTATAGTCCTTTACACTGCATGATAACAACTGCCAAAAAGTCAAATCACACAGTTTTGGATGGCCTTGAGGCATGAACGAGGGCTTCAACACAGCAAAATGATGCTATTGCAGTTAAAATCCCCAGTTAACAATTATAGTGCAAGTACCTGACTGTATTTCTCTGGTAAACTTCAATGTTCAAGGTCTCATTATCTTTAAGAGTTAAATTCATATGGAAACCACGAAACCAGGGCCTTTAGCCTGGTCTGATTTTTAAGTGCAAGGAAGCCAAATGTTTAATATGAAATACGTTGTAGCCAAAGCAGAGGACTGTTTCTTCCCATAAAGTGGAATTGCACCAAATAGAATGTAATTAGCATTTGCATGCCTTGAACTTAGACATAAACAAACCACAATAGTGTAAATGACAACAATATGTAAGTATTTTTTAACACTGTAATACCACTAATGGCATAAATGGTAACAACCTGTAAGCATTTTGTAACGCTGTGAAGCATCAATACATAAATAATATGAAACCACAAAGAGACAAATGCAGACTTGTTATACAGCTGCACAGCTAGGGTGCAGAAATACACTTGAATACATTTGGTTCAAGTAGAAAACCTGGGAGACGAGCATCAAGGATGCAGAGCAAGCAGGAAGAGCAGAAAAATCCTGTGGAATAAGTAGGAAAGCTGCCTGGTGGGATCCAGGCCCTGAAATCAGGTGAACAATCCTGGGCGAAGATGAGATCCCCACCCTTTTATTTTTGCACCAGAGGGACCAAGGACCATTAAGAACACCAAAGATACTGAAATAGGGATGAAAAATGTTGCCCCTTCTTGGTTTCAGCTTCTTTCCTCTACTTCAAAGGGCTCTCAAGCAGGAGCAGATGGACCTTAATGACTAATACACTGGAGAACTATGGCCATCAGAGCTATCAGCATGGCATCAACTCACTTAGAGCTAATTTCAGACAAGAACTAACTTCAAATATGCAGTGGTAATGACAGCAAATAAAAGCTAGCCATTAGCAATATATATTGTTAGTCAATGTTACTTTAGTATAGTTGTGAATATTAAAACTGGCCTGTTGTATTGATCTCCTATACACCCTAATGATATAAAGGAACTATAAAGGAATTCTAAAAGATGAAGGATTATCACATAGCTGTTAGACTGTATAAAAACACTTTCTCTAAAAGACTTATTTTTTAAATATCAAACCAACCCTCTTGCTATATAGTTATATTGATTTTAATGACTTTGCCTTAAGAAGTCATTAACATCCTTCCGGTGTTTGATATTTCAAAGATACACATTATTGTCAGAGAAATTAATAAACATGCTACTAAGTTTTTATGTAGTAAGTTAGGTTAAGTCCTTAGCTATTCTGATTATTTAAAAGAAATATCCCAGAGTAACTTTGGTAGCACCTGGTGGTTTCAGTGGCTGAAACAAGAATAATGGAGTTATATACTGTCTGCATTGGGTTTATGTGGCAAGCTGTTGACAGCAGGGAGGCTGCAGGGCAGGCTTTGTGAGAAGAGACCAGAGGCTGCCCCTGCGTTGGATGCAGCAAGCTCTATCTGGCTCCAAAATGGACCCACAGCTGCCCAAAGCTGAGCCCATCAACAACACTGGTGGCACTTCTGCGATAATGTATTTAAGAAAGAGTAAAAATGATGCACAGCAGCTGTGAGAGAGAAGAATGAGAAAAATACGAGAGAAGCAACTCTGCAGACATCGAGGTCAGTGAAGAAGGAGGGAGAGGAAGTACACCAGGCACTGGAACAGAGACTCCCGTGCAGCCCCTAGAGAGGACCATTGTGGAGCAGATTATCCTCCTGCAGCTCATGAAGGACCATGCTGAGGCAGATATTCACATTGCAGCCCACGGAAGACCACATACTGCTGCAAGTGGACATGCCCTGAAGGAAGTTGCAGCCTGTGGAGAGACCATACTGGAGCGGTCTCCTTGCAGGAACTGTGACCCCATGGAGAGGAGATCACACAGGAGCAGGTTTTCTGGCAGGACCTGTGACCCTGTCGGGGACCCACACTCGAGCAATCTATTCCTGAAGGAATGCACCTTGTGGAAACGACCCATGCTGGAGCAGTTCTTCAAGAACTGTAGCTCACGGGAAGAACCAACCTTGGAAAAGTTTGTGAAGGACTATATCCCATGGGATGGACCTTGGATTGGAGCAAGGGAAGAGCATGAGGAGGAAGGAGTGGCAGAGACAAAGCATTACAAACAGATAGCAATCCCTATTCCCCACATCCTGCACCGCTTAAGGAGTGTGTGTTTGTGGAGGAGTAGAAGAGTCAGGAGTGAAGGAATGAAGATGAGCCTGGGAAGAAGGAGGAGGTGAGGGGAAGATGGTTTTAGTATTTTTTTTTCTTTCTTGCTATCCTACTATTATTTTTAATCAGCAATAAATTAAATTAATTCTCCCCAAGTCGAGTCTGTTTTGCCCATGATGGTAACTGATGAGGATCTCTCCTTATCTCAGCCCATGGGCTTTTTCATCTTATTTTCTTCCCCTGTCCTGCTGAGGAGGGGTAGCGAGAGAATGGTTGAGTGTGAGTCTGGCAGCCAGTCAATGTCAACCCACCACATTGTCTCACGCAGACTTTCTCTGTTCCCATTCTCACTAACAGCAGTGGAGCCACAGTGCTGCCAGCATAATAAGAAGCCACCTACAGTGGAGGTCAGGCATATTAGAAATACAAGTTTTATTTAAAAAAGTAGCTAAGCTACGAATGCACTCATTTGCTGAAAAGAAAGTAGTTTGTAGCTAGAAGTTCATTTTTAAAAGATGCATTACCATAAAGGCAGTTATTGCAACACACAATTCTAGTAAAAAGAAGCTATTGTGTTAGCCTTACTGTAGCTAATTGAGGTTAAATCTAAGTGCTGAGAGATACTGCTAATTTACGTGGTAGTAAAAGCAGCCTTAGTTACAAGATCAAAATACTAAGAGAAACTTCCTAATTAATTTTTCTGATGTAAAAACAGCCACTTTTTCATAGCCATGAACATATTCTTAAAATCATGTTGTAAGGCTGTCCTGGAACCAGGAAGCTTATTAAAAGTCTTTCACAGAAAGAGAGAGGAACATGGGTGTGTGTTTGTTAATTTCTGAGCCATCAGGCTGACCAATCCCACAAAACAGGGAAGAAGAGATGACAAACGTGACTGTACAGACCTTAAAGAAAACCAACCATGGTCACCCAGCCAGATTTAAGTGGAGCCCTACAGATCAGCTGTATTGACATCTCCCATTGTAATTGTCTGGAGGGAACAATAGTAATAGTAAAAAGCCCACCTTAAAACCAGTAGTTAAACTGTAAATAGAATTTGACATACGGCATAAACAAGTGTCTGAAACTCATAGTCATTTGAAGCTTTTCCTCATTAGAAGCTATGTTAACTTTGAAATTGCTGTAGTCTGACTCATACTCGGGAAGGCAGCCCTCTAGCCTGCTCAGTCCAAAAAGCAATATATTTTTACACTCACAAAGAGCAGTATTTTGTTCAAAATTCATGTTTGTTGGAAAAACCCCCCAACCCTGTAACAAAGTTTGCTACAGTCTGGTCTCACCACTTACACCATTTTTATACAAGGATTTGTTTAAGAAGGTAAGCAGTTCTCTAAATACCTGTTTAGTTACTAAGCTATTGGGATAATATTTTACTGTTTCATAATCAGTGGCTGAGAATAAATTTGAACTCATTTTACCTTCTTCCAGTAAGTTATGTTCCTTTTCCTACAAGGNAAGGTAAGCAGTTCTCTACATACCTGTTTAGTTACTAAGCTATTGGGATAATATTTTACTGTTTCATAATCAGTGGCTGAGAATAAATTTGAACTCATTTTACCTTCTTCCAGTAAGTTATGTTCCTTTTCCTACAAGGCATGAAATCATTGACTCTTTGTGCAGCGAGATAACACCTACAATGTTAACCTTAAAATCTGTTGTTTGATTTCTTTGAACTGTAGTCCTCTCCTGCTTTGTGTTTTGTTGGACCTACAGCACTGTCTCAGGATAGATAAGATCTGGATTCTAATGGCAGCCAGCTAGCCAGCAGCAGAAGACACTGCTGTCTTTTGGAGATTTGATCCTACTGTTCCTGGTTTATCCTGTTGTCATTGTCCAGGAAAAGTCCTCGCTGTCCTGTGCTGCCATCCGTTGTCTGAAAAGCTCAGGAACTCCTTTCTGCTGGCAGCCAAAGTGAACTGTTTTCCCCTGGATTAGAGAAAGGGGTCAGTTTGGGTCAGTTTGGTTGAAAACACCACCATAGCAAAGTATAAACAACTTGATAAACATTTCCCTTGAAAACAGCACCTTTCTTTTTGAGATCTTGTAAGCACTGTGTTTGTCTTGTCTTAAGGACACTATTAACCATTTTTCTTCATTATTCCTACTAATCGGATGGTGGTGATACCAGAAGCAAGCTTTTAATTCTCAAAGGAGACCTGTTAGGTTGCAATTATGCCCTCCCTAGAAGAAGGCATAAAGGTGTAGTCCCATAAGTCCTTTTGATCCCCAGTCTGCCAGGTGTATTTTAAATCTGTAGTTTCCCTAGCACAGAAGATTTTTGTTCTTTATTTGGAGGTCTATATGGTGAGGTCCTGATCTATGCCTAGCACTTTTACTAGCATAAAAATACACATATTATACATATGTGTAAAGAAATAATAGCATAAAATACATATATTACTTACAACATATATACTTACAGCACCAAAGTTTTTAATTAATGAACAAGATTTCCTCCTTTACAACAGATAAACATATAACATAATAAATATTATAACATAATAATATTATAACATAATAAATAACTTCCCATTTACAAACATCAACAATTGTCTCCTAGAATGTATTTATAAGATATAGGAGTACACCACACCTGATTAATTTTCAAGGACAGATTTAAAACAGTAGGGAGTTGGCTTGACAACTGACGATATCAAACAGTTTATTTGAATCTGGAAGGGAGATATAGCTTAATACAGAGAAACAGATGACTGAAATGCCTGTCCTCCTCAATTCAAGTGTGAAAAAATAAGAGGCACTGGAACAGGAGACAACTGCTGCCCACAAAAGAAACAGGAATTTTTCATGTTACCAAATTATAGCAACATGGTTCATATCTGGGCCTTTCTAGATGAGCCTGAAATTCTGCCCTTAACCTCTTTAAAATCTCTGCATTGCAGGCAATGGCTCTGCTCTTACAGCTTGTAACTCACAGTTACTCTTGCAAGCATGAACAGGGAAACTGTAAAGACCAATCTTGCTTTGGCTTGGCTCCCCCCTTCCCTTCCCTTCTTTCCTTCCCCTCCCTTCCCTTCCCTTCCCTTCCCTTCCCTTCCCTTTTTGTAAGATATTTAACATAATTATTCTGATTTTTATTTATGATGGTCCAGCTCAGATACCCACCTCTTTTCTTGTATATGAGACTAATTCTTATCCTAACTCTCCAACACAGAAGTTAAACCTAACAGCTACATATTTCATAGGACAGATCGGGCTTTTTTTTTCCCCTCTGCTTTTTAAAGCTCACAGAGAGCAAAGAGATGAATTTTCAAAGATCTGTTGAGAAACATCAAGTCATAATGGAAAATATGCTAAAGACGGTGAGGTGGGAATTTAATTAAAATATTGTCCCACAGCTGAAAAGGAGCTAGCTGAGCAACCTGCTGAGATTAAATTCCTGTTCACCATATCTGAAGCTAGACTTCCAGGGCGCTCTTCTAGCTGGGTCTTTGTACTAGTGCATCAGAGCTCGGTTGTTCATTTGGCGCCTGGTTGTTGCTGTGATCATGGTCACATGCGGAGGCTTTCGGCAGACTGTTCACATTCCTTTAAACTCTTGCATAATAGAAAGCAGTTGCTGAGCACTGCTGAATGCTTTGCTGTTCTTCTTTTGGCCTTTCCTCATTGTGGAGAATCTCCTCCTGGAGGGAAACTGGAGATGAATCTTTAGATGAAAAATCCAGATACAGCAATTAGCATGGAGAATGAGTTATATTAGAAATTGCTACCCAGCGCCATCCTCCATTCAAGCTTCACAAGTGTTAGAGAGCTACTGCTCTGGTAAATTCACTGGTTTTTAGGTAGCTTCAAAATTACCACCCCTCCCAAGAAACCCTAAATAAAACCACCAAACCACAAAATACCGTGAAACAGAACTCCACAATGTTAATCCTTATGGTCAAGTGGCAAAGTTCTAATTTCAGGCCTGCCCTCTGCAAAGAAACATAAGATGGATAATTCAATTCTGGATTTGCAGGGAACAGTCTTTTCTTATGTGATGCCTCTGCAAGGCAGAAAACTTTTACCTCGGGGTGACTACTAGGACCCACAGAGGATTTAACAGGAATTGAGAAGATTGCAGCCTTTTTCTTCCCCTACTAGCGCTGCCCAGTGTTGCAGGTCACATGCTATAAAGGGGCAATAACTGTACAGCCATCTCCCCTTCCCCCCAGCCCCACTCAACCCCACAGGGACATCAAGCGTTGCCAAGAAAGAGCCCTTTCTAATCCTCAGAAGTAGAGGAGGCAACACCTTGAGGAGATAGCTGCCCTCCTTGGAGCTCATTATCTTAGAGTTGACAAGTTAAAAAAAAAAAATACAGAGATTGTTCTCATCCAGTAACCTCACATAAAAGGGGTTACAGGATGGGAACAATCCTGTATCCTGTCTTCAGAAAGCAGAGACACAAGTCAGGTCATGGGATTCCAAAACCCAGTGAGGTCCTCACGCCTGCCCTGCTGTCTCTGAGGGGAGGGACATCTCTTCCCTGGGTTCACGGACTGAGTGAGGAGGGCTGGGGAAAATTGAAGACAGTAGGCATGTGGTTGCTTGTCCCATATAGTATTTTTAAAATCAAGGGCAGAGCAGTTAACCTTAAGACTCTCTTTGGGTATGCTGGAATACAAGTTTGTAATCCGTGACTCTCGCTGCATGTCACAGAGGCACCCACAGAATACGTTGCACTCTGACAACAATAGTAAACCACAAGTATGGATGTCAGGTGGGAATAATACTACACAGCCAACTTAAGAATGCCTAGTTCTCGAATAATCCTTTAGAATGATAAACCAAAATGCACACTGACTTACCACTAAGATGAGGGCTTTCAATCCCAGGGAAGTTACCTTGGGCGGTGTCCTGACCCAAGGGAAGAGTCCTCGGCTGCAGACCTGCTGCTCCAAGGAGGACTGACTCAAATCGGCTCTCTGGTGGGTCTCTGTTTAGGGTCTCTGTTTATACCACAGTCAAGTCTGATCTGGGGTCAGTCCTGATTGGGTGGGGGCCCATCTTCCGGGACTGTGAGCCTGGAAACAGCCACCATAAGGGCGTGGAAAGCAAGGCCATTGAATCTCAACAGCCGTCTTTATCAGATCTTCTGGAAAGTCTTTGTCAGGTCTTTGTCAGGGCAGGTGCACCTGCTGCACTGCCATGTAAAGTGCTAAGCCAGCATATTTTGCCCATGTTTTCTGTCTAATCACAGGTCCAGTAAGCCAGGCACATCTGAAGAGCCTCAAAAGGAGCTTAACTCCTTCATGGATCTGCATGACCTCATGGTGGTGGGAACAGCACTGTCTCTGTTCAGGTTTCTGTGCGTAAACCCAAAGACAAGGAAAGGATGCTCCTTCAGAAAGCACTTGACTCCCAGGAAGCTTTTCTCTATCACCTGATACCTCTTGTTCCAATACAAAATGCTGAAGCTGGGTTTGCAAAAACCTCCAGGTGGATGGAGTGGCATCTGAGCACCGTCGGGGAGCAGTGAGGACAGCAGGTACAGTAGAGGTTGGCACCGCTGTCTCTGATTGCACCGCCAGCCCCCTGCTCCAGCCCAAGTTCTGCTTCTGTCCAAGGAAGGACTCAGAACTGCATCTTCATCTGCTTGTCTGGTGAGAAGGAAAAACACTCAAGTTTCAGCTTGTAGTGCGTCTCTCATAGCCGCAGAAGGCTGTGTCCGCCCTCGCTGTAGTAAGAGAAAGGTGTTTTAGTAATGATAAGAAAGCCTGACTCTGCGTGGACCAATTAGGATGTTTTAAATGTGTCTAGTAAACCAGTACAAGAAAAGGATTTTTTTTAATCTTCCTGCAAAATAAACTTCTTTTTTTTGATTCAGTTCCTAATGTGGGAGTTTCGTAATAATAATTTAGAGCTCAAATAGAGCTGTGGTGAAAAAAAATGTGTTTAGTATTCATGCAACTGTTCCATCCCCTATGTCCACAAAACATAACAAAGTAGTTGAAAAAAACCCCAAGTATAGTATTTGAAGGTAATTTAAAAATTTTACCCAGACTAGCAGTCAGTGAATTGTTCTAACAGTTCCCTGGAGTATTTAGATAATAGTGTTTTTTTATCATCTTGGTATGCAGTGTTCAAGAAAGAAGAAAAACATTTTGCAGTAAGAACTGTGCCCAAAACACATATAACAGGGATCCAAGTGGAATCTTGTTATACCCACAGCTGTACAATCTCATTTGGAAAAAGTTTATCCTTAGTTTATGGACTCTCTTCTTTCCTTGTGATTCTCCTCTGACCTGGCTTTGAGCCAGGCTGCATTTTGGGCTTTTTTGCTTTCTGAGGATCCTGTGGAGTTCATGATTTAAAAAGAAAAGATTGCAGAAATGAATATACATCCCTAGTATCTATTAGTTTAATATGTCTGTATGTGATTTAACAGATGAAAAGATAATCCAGTTTTCTCAGAGAGGTCATCTTTAAGATAAAATTTCTCAGAAACACATTCCCATTCCACTTGAGGTCTTTCTATGTTTTCGTTTCTCTACATTGTATTTCACTCACTCTTCTGTTTAGTAAGCAACAAGAAACACTTTGCAAAGTGCAGACATTCTACTATTTCAGTGTCTGGTCCTATATATCCCCATTCATATCTCAGTCCACATTCACTTGGCTAAGTTTTGCTTGTACGATGAGTGGTAATCAGTGAACCTTTGTACCTGAACAGTTGAACTTGTGAGTGAAATCTAAAACCTTTTCTGTAGCTGCACTGAACGTCTTTCAATATCACAAAGAAGAGATAGAAGCACATCTGAGATCATTGCCAGGGGATTCCCAGAACAGATCCTGTGCAAGTCTAAAACTGTGCAAGTAGGGATTATTTTTATCAGTTGGGTCTGAAAATTGAACTCCAGCATTGACGAGTGTATAGCTAGCGAACTAACGTTGTTGCTTGAAAAAAGTTCTTAAATTAATATGAAGATTGCAAAGGAGAATTAAAAAAATCAGATTGGCAAAGTAGGGTATAGGAAAAGTGGTTTCAAATGATGCAGCACTGTATGGGTGCAAAAAGTCCAAGAATACAGCCTTGGAAATAAGACCATTGTTCTCTGCTGAGGTTAGGTTAATGAACCATACAGACAGAATCTGTGAATGATAGCAGTGTATGATTACTGTTGTTGATGTTGTATTAATTTTAAATAGACCAAGTTTTACATACATGAGTTTTTGGAATGTTAAAGTTATGCACGGGAGCTGTTTACATCCCCTTCTAAAGTCCATCTTTGCCCTGAAAGCTACTGAACTTGTGGTTCTGAAACAGCTGTTGTTAGGGAGATTTGAATAGTCTATTATAAGAATTTGTTTGCAGTTCTTAAAATTCAATTTCTTTTCCTGACCACTGGGAGGCAATTTTGAGTCTTAAATGTCTATTGAGCAATTAATCATCAAGCAGCAATGGAAAATGGTGCCTTTTTACAAAATGTACCTAACCTGTTACGTTCACTGCCTAAAACAAACCTCCAAGATGAAAAGGTCAGGAAGAGTCAGAAGAAACAACTAAGAGCATGCAATCAAACAGCATAAGTAAAACTAGTTTAAATTTCTAATTGGATATGTTATTCTAGTAGTAAAGTGAGCTTTGAGCTTGCCCATGTAGCCAGGTCCTATACTGCTTATTCTTGCTAGTACTACAGAGTTAATAGAACTGAGAGGAGCTAAGCTGAATTTGACTGTGGTTCATGTACACTTACAGTTAAATCCATGGATATTTATGGTGACCCTGCAGCTAGTGAAAGATCATTTTTCCTTTGTTCTGCTCAGAAACTCTGCATGTGTTCTTATTTGGCATTTGTAAGTGAAGTCATTCTGGCAAAAATATGAAGGCCGTGCTTTACTTGGCTGTTGTTGGTCTGGCTAAAGGAGGAATGGAAAAGAAACGTATAAGAGCACTGGAAAAGAGGGTAAGCCTCTGAGCTTACCCAAGCAAAGCTGGGAGCAGAAGCTCGAAAGAATGAAGGAGAAAGAAATGGCTTTTAAGTTTCCATATTCCATGGAAGATGTTCTGTATAAAAGCTATAGTCAATCCCAATGCTGATACTTAATTCCAACTATTGTCACAAAAAGAATAAGTGCTGGGAAACATTTCAATGAAGTGGTGGAATAGATTTAATATATCTGCCAAAATAGCATTAGAAAGAAGACAATTAGGAGGGCAATAATTTAGAGTAAGTGAATATTAAACTTCTTCCATGAACAACAGAAATCTCTCAGTGGATGTTCAGACAATCTGTTCTCAAGAGCTATAACAACCTATTTGAATGATACTTATTAAATGCCACTACATCTTTAGCAGGAAATCTCTTCACCTCTAGCTCAAGAACGGTCTGCATAAGGAGTATGTTCTTTAATTTGTCAACTCATTTTGCAACTGTTATTTCTTCAATATTCATTCTCAATGCACAGAATTATTTTATATCAAATACTTAACTATAATTCAGCTGAAGACACTTCCAAAAAGGCCTGAAACAACTCATTCACTTAGGCTGCAGTTCAGTTAATGCTTCAAGCTGATGTAAGCCAGTCCTTCTATCAAAAGAATCAGTCCCACTCTCAGTTACCCATGACTTGTCCCCACTCCCTTGCACCAGCACAGTTGTCTATGTGGCTGGTAGATTAACTAGATCAGGGAACTTGTGGAGGTCAAAAATAACTATTTTGCTCATTTCTTCCCACCAGCCAGTTCCACAGTTCATTTCACTGCATGGCTACACAAACACTTGGCCAGGAGGCATGGGTGGGACTTCTTCTTTTGAGACTGCAAGACAACTGTAGCTGTTCAGCTTTAGCAGTTTTCTCCCATCGCTCTCCTGAAGGTTCCCTAATATACACATATTCAAAGTAGAGGTTGCAAAAGGGGAAAAAGAATGTGTTCCCAGTGCTTCAATATGATGTCCAGGAGCCTATTTAAACTCACCTTCATAATCAATTTAAGTCAATCCTCCAGACTTTCCACAGAAGCCTATATTCTTCCCTCTACAGAGGGATTAATCTCTAGCAAGGAGGTGGAATAGACATTTGAGGAGTAGGATTTTTTAAAACTTCTATTTCCTTTTTTCAGTGCCTTAGGTGCAGGAAAACAGAAATAAAAGGATCCTAGTGAAAACCTAGTGGAGAAGAGCTATTACATAACAGCTAGTCTAAGATGATTTTTAACATAGACCATTGCAGATAGCAGCAAAACCAAAATTCTGTTGCATTTACAGAATAAAGGGCAATCTCAAAATAGAAAAGCAGAAAAAAGAGCTTCTGAAGAATACTGCAAGGACTTCTCACACTAGGTGTAGAGCCACAAACTGCTTTGTGTGAAAGTTACACTTCTGGTAAGCCAGGTTCCAGAAAGATCCATTCTGACTGACACTGTTGAAGAGAGAAGCTATTAAGATCGTAAGTCTTATCAGGCTATTTTTTAAGTTAAAAGTGACATTTAAAAGGATTCTCTGCGGTCAGACCTAAGTGAAATCTCAAAGAATCCTTCAAGTGTGTGAAGCACAATGAAAGGAAAAGACCAAAATCAGAGAAGTAAAGAATTTGGAACTCGTACCTCCAGGATGAGGAAACCTTACCATATGCTGCTGATATTTCTGGCAGAAGAAAATCACCCCTTAGACAGTAGTACCTCTGAATTTCTTTGTAATAGCATGAAAATCATAAGAATGGGTGCCGCCACAAATAAAAGGCAAACTGTGGAAGAGGTGAAAAGTGAGAGAGACACCAGCAGCGACAATAAAGTGCTGTGCACCTAAGTCTTGTTTAAAACACCAGGTGCGTACAGGGAATTAGGTACCACCTGTTGCGTTTTAATCCCAGTCGGCAACTAAGCACCACACAGGCACTTGCTCACTCCCCCTGGTTGGGATGGGGGAGAGAATCAGAAGAGTAAAAGTGAGAAAACTCATGGGTTAAGATAAAGACGGTTTAATAGGTAAAACAAAGGCAATGTACACAAGTAAAGCAAAGGAAGGAATTCCTTCACCAGTTCCTGTGGGCATGCAGGTGTTCAGCTGTCTCCAGCAAAGCAGGGTGTCATCACAGTTACTTGGGAAGGCAAACGCCATGTCTTCAAATGTTCCCCCTTCCTTCTTCTTGCCCGGGCTTTATGTGCTGAGCATGACATTGCATGGTATGGAATATCCCTGTGGTCAGTTGGGGTCAGCTGTCCTGGCTGTGTCCCCTCCCAACTTCTTGTGCACCCCCAGCCCACTCACTGGCAGGGTGGGGTGAGAACCTGGAAAGGCCTTGATGCCGTGTAAGCACTGCTTGGCAGTAAAGAAAATATCTCTGCATTATCAACACTCTTTTCAGCACAAATCCAAAACATAGCTCCATACCAGCTACTATGAAAAAAAAATAATTCTGTCCATCCCAGACAAAACCAGCACACAGAAAAAGTTTGCAAGATTTTTGAGAGAGAGGCTGGTTTTGCAGACCAGCTCATTAATTCAGTCTTAATAGCAAGCAGCAGCTCACATGTGAACTCAGAAACAAAGAGATAAGTATACCGTAATAACCTTGCTTTTTAAAGTTAACTTGGCAAAGCTTTCTGCTTCCCGTGCTCCCACCCTGAAACCTAAGTCATCTCAAAGCTGAATGAAAGAGTTCACTGCAGGAAGCAAAAGACGTCAGGCATAGATATCGTAACATAGTTAAAGGCTATGTTTGTTAAAAAGCAAGATACATTTTATTACCTATAGAACTGCTTTGCAAAAGCAGTGTAAAGCATTGTTTGAACATCTGTAGGTTAGCACAGAGAGGAGACAGATGAGGAAATTGCTATGATTCACTGAAAACTTGAGCAGTGAAACACAGAGAAAGTAACATAGTTGAGACAAGTTCAGATGCATGATGACTTTCTGTCATTGCATCAGGAAAGATACATTTTTCAGAATATGAAAATGGCAAGTGAGTGATCTCTTTTTATTTATTTGAAAGATAGGGAAATTCATAAATGCTTTTGTTGTTAAGGTGCAACAAATATTTTTAGGATTTCTTTTATTGTCACCTAGTCTTCAGAAACGATGGTTTTTCCTAAGGCCCATAATGTAGCAGCACTTAAATCTCAGTGGCAAAACTTCTAGCAGTGAAAGAGAAGCATTTTTAGAAGGCTACAGAATTAATGATTCATTTAAATAAAAAATACATGTAGTTTTCTTCTTTAAGAAAGATAAATACAAAATATACAGTCAACTCTCCTACCTCCAAGACCCTACCACAGAATGAAAAAGCTGGAGGAAAGAAGTTGCATGTTACAGCATGAAACACGGACCATTAATGTTTCTGAAGAACAGCAGGTTGCCTTGGAATTTGGTAGCCAAGGGACACGACAGGGGGCTAAGTTATGTGGTGACATATTACAATGTCTTTGGAGAAATAACCCTCAAATAACACGCTGTGAGAAAATGTTACTACATTTTCTATCTTGTCCTTTGCAGTGGTAAATTCTTATTCACAACAGGGGATCATTTCACCCCATCCAGCAAAGGGTGCAGCACAGAACAGGTGCTGAGGTCCTAAGGACAAATCACAGAAAACAAGCTCCAATGCAGTAGAGCAGAGAAAAAGTTCTGGAATGAGCTTGCTAATGCAAGATTTTCTGTAAAAGAGTGGTTAGGAATGCACAGGAGAAATGTTCAATCTATTCAGCTTTCAGCAGATTTGTTCCTATTCCTCCCTGGAATAGGAATAGGGTGCTGACTGTTTCCTCTTGAAGGTTGGTNAAAGATTGGTTAGGAATGCACAGGAGAAATGTTCAATCTATTCAGCTTTCAGCAGATTTGTTCCTATTCCTCCCTGGAATAGGAATAGGGTGCTGACTGTTTCCTCTTGAAGGTTGGTGACAGATTCTTGTAGGCCACCTGAAGACTCTGAATCAAAAGGTTTGTTGTAAACTTGCCATTACATTCTCATTAATGTTCTTAAAATAGAAACTTATACAGTATTTATGTGTGATTTATTGTGGTGTTTGTTTTTTTTTTAAAGCTGGGGTAAATAAGAAAGGGGGTAGCTTGTGTCAGCTTAACTCTCTACTGGATATATGAATTCTCTGCCTACCATATTCCTTTTTCTGTCCCACAAGGATAGTTTCACTGTAGAAGAGTTGCGGAGAGAAACTGCATCCAGGCGGCTGCTGCCCAAGAAAATTCCTTCATGTAGCCCTTATTTAGTGGCAGAATTTTCAGTTTCTGAGGTAAAGCAGAAAACACACTGGGTGTGCATAAATATATACGATCACACCAGGAAGGTCATTCCATCATACAGAGAGCAGAGGGAGTGCAGAGCAAGAAAGGTGTGGCCATTGTCATGTCCCGCTTGACCGAAAGGGGAAGAGGGAGTGACTCAGATTCGCAGATTGCCTTCACTGGAATAGGGCATACACAATGCCTGAGGTCTGTAGGTAAAGAAAGACTTTTATTCCATAGCTAGGCTCATTGGGAAATAATTGGATAGCAGAAATAATTGGATAGCAGAAATACTTATTGGTCGCCATGCATGTGTGGTTTATGCCTTGTGTTACTTATTGGAAAGGAAAGATAAAAAAAAGAGGGGGGGGGTAGGGAGAGGAAGAAAGAGAGAAGAAGTGAAAGGGAAAAAGAAAGGGAGATATAGAGATCAGTGGTCCGGGTTCCAGCATTGGTCCAGCTAATGGGGGTCTCTGGTCTGTAGAGCGCTTGTCCAGAAATTCCCATCTGATGCTATTTTCTGTCCCCTTTTATACTCAGCCCTCAATGTGGATCGCCTCCTCCAAAAGTTTCATTTCTGGGCAGAATTCAGCATTATTCTACTATTGGTTACACTTGCTATGTAAACTAGCACACGTGCTCCTTACAGGCATGGTGGGGCAAGTCTTCTTGGTCTTGAATTGAGTCAGTGGTTGCAATCTCCCCCTGCTGCATTTACCTCTCCCCCAGTTACTGCAGATTCCTGCAGACTTCATTGCTTCCTGGGCAATCATTCAGCCTTTCACACCTTCTGAGGCCAGATGTTCCCACTTATCAACCCTCAGCTCCTCTTCAAGGATATATCTTGCCTCACTTGTGAGTGTTTGAGACATTAGCAAAACAGTTCTTTGTTCCACAGGGTTACAAGATCGGCTTAGTGTTAGATTGTTTAGTCTTTCAGGTGGTCTCTTACAGCCATATTAGTCATAACAATTACATTTTATGCTGGTTATCCGCAGGACTCTCATATCCCCAAAGTCTCCTGCAGTCAATGACTAGGAGGAGGAACTTTAGACATAAGTCTCACACACTATGAGAGGTTCTTGTTCACCGCCATGTGGCAACAACCCAAAGAACAAATACTGTCTATGAAAATGAAGCTGTTATTTCTGGTATCAGCCCTGCCTAGGGACCTACCTGCTGCTGCATTCTCAGTAATTTGTAAGCTTCTTTTCCTTGTTGAAAAGTAATAAAACAGTTCAGATTTTCTCCCTAAGAATTCTCAGAAATAGAAAAAGATAATACTCCTTCTACTCATGTTTTGTAAGTCATAATGCAAAGATGCCAATATTTTCAGTTTTCTGTAACAAAAACCAGACTATCATTTGAAGTGGAAACTTGTTTTCAGAAATCTGATGTTGGAGATCTGTGTTTCTGGTGGGTGCACATGCAGAATGGAGTAACACAAAATAGGATAAGACACCTGAAACACGCTTAGCTTGCAGCTTGTTCTAATCTTTTGAGAATGTAGTAACCATCTCTGACTCCTTTTCTAAGAAGGACATACATATAGAAACTGCACAACAGCAAAGAAGCAGTTTAGGTAGTACTGAGGATACACCTGAAGCAAGACTCAAGAACCATAGCCTAAGCTGGCTGTAAAAATTTCCTTCAAGGAGGATATTAGAAACAATTTTTTTTTCTGTAGATATTAAAAAAAAAAAGATGAGACAGATGGATGTTAGCGAATCTCAGAATCACAGAATGGCAGGGGTTGGAAGGGGCCTCTGCAGATCATCTAGTCCAACCCCCCTGCTAAAGCAGGTGCCCCCAGAGGAGAGTGCACAGGAACGCGTCCAGGCAGTTTTTGAGTATCTCCAGAGAAGGAGAATCCACAACCTCTCTGGGGAGCCTGTTCCTGTGCTCTGTCAACCTCACAGTAAAGACCTTCTTCCTCATCTTCAGTTCTAACTGTCTGTGCTCCAGTTTGTGCCCGTTGCCCCTTCTCCTGTTGCTGGGTCCCATCCTCTTGACACCTGACCTTTAGATATTTATAAGCATTGATCAGATCCCCTTCTCAGTCTTCTCTTCTCCAGGCTAAACAGACCCAGGTGTCTCAGCCTTTCCTCATAAGAGAGATGCTCCACTCCCCTAATCAACGTCGTGGCCCTCCGCTGGACTCTCTCCAGTAGTTCCCTGTCTCTCTTGAACTGGGGAGCCCAGAACTGGACACAGGACTCCAGATGTGGCCTCACCAGGGCAGAGTAGAGGGGGAGGATCACCTCCCTCGACCTGCTGGCCAC
>VZSC01001224.1:0-13611 GCA_013398225.1 Steatornis caripensis
CGACCGTTAAACCTTAACCACTCTCCACCGTGACACAACTTGTGGAGGAAAGAGAGGCAGAGACGATCTTTGTTGAACTGACTGCACCCCCCATTCCTTGTGCTCCTGTGCCGCTGAGGGGGGAGGAGGTAGAGACATCAGGAGCGAGGGGACTCAAGCCTGGGAAGGAGGAAGGGGTGGGTGGGGAACGGTATTTATTTGGGTTTTTAAGATCTGGCTTTTCATGTCTCCTTATCCTACTCTGCTTTGATTGATAACTGATTACATTGAATTTTTTTTCCCCAAATTTAGTCTGCTTTTGCCCATGACCATAATTGTGAGTGAATGCTCCCTGTTCTTCTTTTGACCCACCAGGTTTCTGTACATTTTCTCTTATTCCACTGTGGGGGGAGGAGTGAACGAACCACCGTGTTGTTCTTTGTTGCTGACTGGGCTCAAACCACGACAATAATGAAAAACTTTTGTTCCTATTCAGGACTTTTTGTAGTCTTAGTTTATGAGAAAAAGGGTTGGGAAAAAAGTCTGAATAATACTTATAAATCCTTATATTATTCATCTTCTACACATACTCTACACTTCCTTGGTTTCTTATTGTCCTGCTTTTTTCCAGGTCAGCAATAGACTCTTAACACCTGAAAATCTTACGCTGATGAAACAGCACTATAATTGAACTTCATATCTGGAGATGACACAATTGTGTTATTTATAAATATAACATAACAATAACCAAGTTATGTATCTAATTATAACATATCTAGAATGTAATTAAAATATCATTAATACACTACTTGCATAAAATTTCATGAACAGAATATTTGAGCTGGACACATTTCTTCTAATGAAGCTTATCACTCTATAGACACTGCATATATTTTCAGAAATTTATGAAAAATATAATTTTCAGTAACCATGAAGAATACTAACTAGAAAGCAAAGTCATATATTCTATAATTTCTGAAATAAAAGAGTATGTTTAATGGATGGAAACATGACCAAGAGTTTCTTTTTTTCTGCTGTAAAGCTGCTTTTCTGTGATAAACAGCTGGTCTAATGTTCAGACATGCAACTTTCAATGAAAACATCAGATAATGTCACAAAGTAAGCAAATGTAAATTGTCTATGTATGTATCTATCCATAAAATTAAATAAAATGTAAGAGGAAAGAATATTTTTTTCCTTTTGTCTTGTTTTTTCACTCCCTGTAAATAAGAAACTGTAATTTTATCTACTTTTTAAAAAAGAACAATGGGCACAAAGTTTTTCAGATCAATTTGTCAACTGCATGGTGATTCAAAGCAGAGATTTTAGGTCATGTATTATGATATTATGTTCTCATTAACGGGCTCACTCCGTGAAAGCTATGGAAGAGGGGAAATCATCTTTTGGTAAATAGACTGGTTTGTTATGAAAGAAAGTTTAATCCATTTTACTTTCTGACAGAGCTGAAAGGCTGGTTTCCGCTGCAGTGACTTAGAGGTAATCTAGTCCAACTCCTCTGCGGTGAACTGGGACATCTTCAACTAGGTCAGGTTGCTCAGAGCCCTGTGCAACCTGACCTTGAATATTTCCAAGGATGCGGCATCTACTACCTCACTGGGCAACCTGTTCTAGTGTTTCACTGCCCTCATAAAAAATTTCTTCATTATATCTAGTCTAAACCTACCCTCTTCCATTTAAAACCATTACTGCTTATCCCATCACAACAGGCCCTGCTAAAAAGTTTGTCCTTATCTTACTTACAAGTCCCCTTTAAGTATTGAAAGGTTGCAATAAGGTCTCCTCGGAGCCTTCTCTTCTCCAGGCTGAACAACCCCAACTCTTACAGCCTTTCTTCATATGAGAGGTGTTCCATCTCTCTGATCATGTTTGTGGCCCTCTTCTGGAAGCACTGAAACAGGTCCATGTCTTTCTTGTACTGAGGACTCTAGACCTGGACACAGTATTGTAGGTGGGGTTTCACCAAAACAGAGTAGAGAGGCAGAATCACCTCCTTTGATATGCTGGTCACGCTTCTTTTGATGTAGTCCAGGATATGGTTAGCTTTCTGGCTGCAAGTGCACATTGTTGGCTCATGTCCAGCTTTTAATTCACCAGTATTCCCAAGTTCTTTTCTGCAGGACTGCTTTAATGCATTCAACCCCCAGTCTGTATTGCTCTGACCCACGTGCAGGACCTTGCACTTGGCCTTGCTCAGTTTCATGAGGTTTACACGGGCCCATTTCTTGAGCTTGTCCAGGTCGCTCTAGATGTCATCCTGTCCCTCAGGCCTGTCAACTGCACCATTCAGGCTGATGTTCGCTGCAAACATGCTGAGGCTGTACTCTATCACACCATCTATGTCATTGATGAAGATATTATTTTTCTGAAGTCGTGGCAGTCTGGTGAAGTACCCACTGACTGGAAAAGAGAAAACATACCCACCATTTTTAAAAAGGGAAAAAGGGAAGACCCAGGCAACTATAGGCCAGTCAGCCTCACCTCTGTGACCAGCAAGATCATGGAGGAGATTCTCCTGGAAAATATGCTAAGGCACATGGAAAACAAGGAGGTGATTGGTGACATGGCTTCACTAAGGGAAAATCATGCCTAACAAATTTGGTGGCTTGTATTATGGAGTTAGTTAGAGCATTGGTGGATGAGGGAAGAGCAACTGACGTCATCTACCTGGACTTGAGCAAAGCATTTGGCACTGTCCCACACAACATCCTTGTCTCTAAATTGAAGAGGCATGGACTTGACAGGTAGACTACTCACTGGATAAGAAATTGTCTGAATGGTCACACTCAAAGTGTTGCAGTCAGCCACTCAAAGTTCAAGTGGAGACCAGTGACAACTGGCATTTCTCAGAGGGCAGTACTTGGACTGGTGCTGTTTAACGTCTTTGCCAGTGACACGGACAGTGTGATTGAGTGCACCCTCAGCAAGTTTGTTGACAACACCGAGCTGTATGGTGCAGCTGACACGCTGGAGGGAAGGGAAGCCATCCAGAGCGACCTTCACAGAATTGAGAGATGGGCCCGTGTAAACCTCATGAAGTTCAACAAGGCCACATGCAAGGTCCTGAAGATGTGTCGGGCAATCCCAAGCACAGATACAGGCTGGGTAGAGAATGGATTGAGAGCAGCCGTGAAAAGAAGGACTTAGGGGTATTGGTTGATGAGAAGCTCAACATGAGTCAGCAATGTGCACTCTCAGCCCAGAAAGCCAACCATATCCTGGGCTGCATCGAAAGAAGCATGACCAGCAGGTCGAGGGAAGTGATTGTCCCCCTCTATTCTGCTCTCATGAGACCCCAACTGGAGTACTGCACCCAGCTCTAGGGCCCCCAAAATAAAAACAACGTGGACCTGTTGGAGTGAGTCCAGAGGAGGGTCACAATGTTGATCATGGGGCTGGAGCACCTCTCCTATGAAGACAGGCTGAGCGAGTTGAGGTTGTTCAGTCTGAAGAAGAGAAGGTTCAGGGGAGACCTTACTGTGACTTTCCAGTACCTGAAGGGAGCCTACAAGAGAGCCAGAGAGGTACTTTTTACAAGGGTATGTAGTGATAGGATGAGGGGTAACAGTTTTAAAATGAAAGAGGGTAGATTTCTGTTAGATATTAGGAATAAATTCTTCATGATGAGGGTGGTGAGAGACTGGAACAGGTTTCCCAGAAGAGTTGTGGATACCCTCTCCTTGGAGGTTTTCAAGGCCAGGTTGGATGAGGCTTGAGCAACCTGGTCTAGTGGAAAGTGTCCCTGCCAATGACAGGCGGGGAGTTGAAACTAGATGAATTTTAAGGTCCTTTCCATCCCAAACCATTCTATGTTTCTATGATTCTATGATATTAAATAATACTGGTCCCAATACGGACCTCTCAGGGACACCACTTGCCACCCATTTCCATCTGGACATTGAGCCATTGACCACTACACTCTGGATGTGACCATCCAACCAATTCCTTATCCAGCAAGCAATCCACCCAGCAAATCCGTATCTTTGATTTAAAAAGATGGATGTTGAGGAGGACCTTGTTAAAGGCCTTACAGAAATCAAGACAGATTACTTCTGTAGCTCTTCCTTGTCCGCTGATGTATTTACTACATCATAGAAGGCCACTAAGTTGGTCAGGCAGGACTTGCCCTTGGTGAAGCTATGCTGGCTGTCTCAAAGCACTTCCCTGTCCTCCATGTGCCTTAGCATACCCTCTAGGAAGATCTGTACCATGACCTTCTCTGACAGAGGTAATGCTGAGATGTCAGTAGTTCCCAGGGTCCTCCTTTCTACCCTTTTAAAAAATGAGTGCAATGTTCCCCTTTTTCCAGTCACCAGGAGCTTTCCCTGACTGTGATGACTTTTCAAATATCACGGAAAGTGGCTTGGTAACTGTATCAGCCAATTCCTTCAGGACTCTGGGATGCATCTCATCAGCTTCCATAGACATGTATGTTTAAGTTCCTCAGGTGGTGACAACCCCAATCTTCTTCAGCAGGCACAAACTGGAACACAGGGAGTTCCACCTGAACATGAGGAAGAACTTCTTTACTGTAAGGGTGACAGAGCACTGGCACAGGCTGCCCAGGGAGGTTNCAAATATCACGGAAAGTGGCTTGGTAACTGTATCAGCCAATTCCTTCAGGACTCTGGGATGCATCTCATCAGCTTCCATAGACATGTATGTTTAAGTTCCTCAGGTGGTGACAACCCCAATCTTCTTCAGCAGGCACAAACTGGAACACAGGGAGTTCCACCTGAACATGAGGAAGAACTTCTTTACTGTAAGGGTGACAGAGCACTGGCACAGGCTGCACAGAGAAGTTGTGGAGTCTTCTTCTCTGGAGATACTCAAAAGCTACCTGGACATGTTCCTGTGCAACCTGCTCTGGGCACACCTGCTTTAGCAGTGGTGTTGGACTCGATGATCTTCAGAGGTTGCTTCCAACCCCTATCATTCTGTGATTCTGTGGTTTTCTTACAGTGGAAGGGAGGGACTTTGCTCTCACGGTTCCCATCTTGCAGTCCATCCATTTGAGATGTGTAGGAAGAGGATTTGCCAGTGAAGACTGAGGAAAAACAGGTATTGTGTACCTCAGCTTTCTCCTCATCTGTTATTATCTGTTTACCAGTCTTGCTCATCAGGGGGAGTATGCTTTCTTTGACCTTCCTTTTGTGGCTCATATACCTGTAGAAGCCTTTCTTACTATTCTTTGCATCCCTTGCCAAGCTCATCTCCAGCTGCGCCTTCCTGACCCCATCCTTACACAACTGGGCAGTGTCCTTACCAGGATACCTGTCCCTGCTTCCACTGCCTGTGAATTTCATTCTTGCCCTTTATTTTGACCAGCAGGTCTCAACTCAGCCATGCTGGTCTCTTGCCTTTGTTTCCTGATTTCTTACACGATCCTGGACATCAAGAGTTCTTGCGGTCTCTGGAAAGCATTCTTGAAGATCTTTCAGCTCTGTTCTGCCTGTTCCTGAGGGCAGTTTGACAGGAGGTCCTGTTGACTAATTCCTCAAACATCTGGAAGTTTACTTTCCTAAAATTCAGGGTCCTGACTTTACACTTCGCCTGACTGATATCAGTCAGGACTGCAACCTCCACTAGTGCATGATCACTGCAGTTCAGGTTGCCTCCAATCTTGATGTCACTGATTAGCTCACTTGTGTTCATGACCAACAGTATCATATCCCTGCTGGTAGGGCTTCCTATTACCTAGTTAAGAATCTATCCTCAATGCATTCCAGGAGTCTCTTGGATTGTTTACAGCTCGCCATGTTGCTTTTTCAGCAGGCGTTGGGTGGCTGAAGTCCACCAGCAGAATGAGAACCTGTGAGTGCAATGCCTTCTGTAGGTGGAGTAAGAAGGCTTCATCAACAGGCTCCCCTTGATTGGATGGCCTGTAAGACACAAATTTTAAGGTTCCCTGTGTTGCCTCAGTCTCTAATTCTTACCCGTAAGCTTTCAACCTGCTCATGGCTATTATTCAGGGACAGTTCTTCACACTCTATCAATTTCTTGGCATAGAGGGCAACCCCCTTCACCTCTCCTTCCTTGCCTGTCACTTCTGAAGTTTGTAGCCATTGACAGCTGCACTTCAGTCATGGGATTTCCCCCACAAAATTTCAGTAATGGCAACTAGGTCATAGCTTTCTAGCAGCATGGTATCTTCCAGCTCCTGTTTGTTGTCCATGCTACGTACATTGGCATAGAGGCACTTCATCTGGGCTGTTGGTTGTGTCACCTACTTAGAAGAGCACACTTTAACCCATTTGAGGTATTTCACTGGTGTTTCCTTGTCGGCTCCTATTACCTCAGGAGCCCCTGGCTCATCTCTGTAAGACTTCAAGCATGCTCCAGTGTAGCCAGCATGTCTCAGAGCAACATGCTGAGGGTCCTCGCTAGCCCCTCATCCTTCTAACCTTAGTGTGTCATCCCACACTTTGTCATGGGCAAGCCTGATATCCCCCTCCCACTTCAAGTCTAGTTTAAGGCTCTGTCAATGAGTCTCGCTAGCTCATGAGCAAAGACCCTCATCTCCCTTTGAGAAAGGTGAATCCCATCTGACGCCAGCAGGCCTGGTGCCATGTAAGCCATTCCATAACCAAAAAACCCAAAACTGTTGTAGTGGCATCAGCCATGGAACCATGTATTAATAGATTGTGTGCATCTGTTTGTTCCAATGTTGCTGCCCGCAAATGGAAGGAGAAATTAAAAAATAGCCTGTGCTCCTGATTCCCTTACCAACTGCCCAAAGACCCTTAAGTCTTTTTTTATCACCTTTGGACTACGCATTGTGGCTTCATCGCCACGCACATGAAAGAGTAGTTATGGGTAACAGTCCAAGGGCCCTACCAAGCTAGGAGGTTTCCTAGTGATGTCCTTAACTCACATCCCAGGGAGGCAGCAGACTTCCTTAAGAGAAGGGTCTGTCTGATATATGGGACCTTCTTTTCACCTCAGGAGAGAGTCACCTACAACTATAACCCATCTTTTCTTCCTTGTGGAGGTGGTTGTGATACAGCCTTTCCAACCTTGGCGACACCTCTGGCATAGATGGACCATCATCCACATCATCCACTGACTGGCCTTCCACATCCAGACTCTCATACCTGTTGTACAGAGGCACCTGGGAAGGCAAGGTGGGCAGAGAGGAGGTTCACCGGCCTCTCTGAGTGTGGACTTGCGTTCATTCACTTCTTTCCTTTAAGCTACTGTCTTCAGCCTGGCAGAGGGATGTCACAGATGGAGTGATGTGCTTCACTTGTAAGAGAGAATTAGCAATATGTTGATTGACATAAAACAGTGATTTAACAAAATTTGATAGTAAATTCAACGGTGGTTTAACAAGATTCAATGGCAAGGTACACTTGATTATTCACTGTATAGAGGAAAGGGTCAGACAAAACTGTCAGTGAGACTGTGGTGCATTTTCGGGAAAACAGTTTTTTTGGCACGCAAAGGCCTTTTAGAATACAAGCCAAAACCTTTGAATAGATAGGGGAAGATATCAATGTTTTCTCCTTCAAATGGAGATGATTCAACATGAAGAATTCTTTTGCTTCAAACTTTTGTGCCCTCTGTAATGTAACGTGCCCCCTCACATGTAACAGAATTTTTCTTAAATCTAGTGAAAAATAAATTACAGCATTCATTGGATTATTTGCATTTTTACATCAAACTACCACTGTGGGGTTTTTTTAAGGATTTTTATATTGTACTTAAAATAAGACCACAAAATTGTTATCTGTAGAAGGCTAAATAAAACAATGCAGGAAATGCAAGCAAAGTTAAGAGTAATTATCTTCTCAGATATCAGAAATTCCATAGAAGCTATAGTAACGTTTAAAGCAAAAAGTGTAAGTAAAAGGCGTAACAGTAGGAAAGATATGGGATAAAATTATACCAAGAAAAGAGATAAACAAAAAAACCTCTAAGGAAATAACATCATTTTAAAAGAACTTTGCAAGATGCTATAATTGATACAAAACTGAAGAAAATAGGTCAAAATGAAGATAGGTTATAAAATGTATCGAAAGTGAAAAACGTTGTGCAATACAGTAAGAAGGAAATGTTCAGACAATAACATCTTTCTAAGAGAAAGTGACAGATGAGACTGAAATAAGGATTGGAATGGATTAGAAGTAAATAGCTTCAAGCATTGTTACAGTTCAGATCTTTGTTAAGCCTGTCTGATCATTTGGAACGAAATCTAGAATTCTTTGACAAGATGTAATAAAACTGAAAATTTTAAGAAACAATCTAATTATCCTACATGTTTTTCGAACAGCATTTTCTCCACTTTTCTGGTTGTTCATCAACTGTTTTTACAGTCATAATGGATGCACACAGTCAGTATCTTCATCTCCATCGAGATTGAAGAGCTATTCATCTCACACTAAAGCATAATATATCTCTGCTCACTCACCTGAATATAGGCACCTTTTGCAATGCCCTAGGTGCCTGAGACATCGTCAGCAGGGTTGCAGGTATAGGAGAACTGTAGTATTTTGGAGAGGCAGTTGGATACATGCCAGCATACTCCTGAGTATTTCTACTATCTCTAGATATTTATGTGTAGTTGAATGAACTAATGTACCTTTTATTACATGTAATTACATGTAATGTAAATTACATGCTAAATCTCACTGATTGTTTTAGCTAAATCTCCATTGACTGCAATCAAAGCTTATCCACACTGCTCACTTACAAACACTCTTATTGACAGTTAAACCAGATATCTGAATCTGATACTGATCAGTCAGTCTCCTGAATGCTTTCAAGCTACTCACAGTTTTTTAACACCAATCCCCACAAAGTTTAGTTGCTAGAGAAGACTTTGAGGTCATTTTGCTGAAGAATGCCAAAATCTGGGCAAATTTTCCTTTTTAGCTTTCACTATTCTTTCAGGATCTGAAATAATCTCTGCATATAAATGTTTCTCAAAGTCACCAGAAAAAAAAGAGTAACCCAACCAGTTCAAGGAAGACATACTTTTATAACAAACTGCTGCTATTCTTTAAGCTATATAATTCTTCATGCTTGAAGGTAGATAACAAAAACACTTTTTTTTCCCATAGAAAATGATCTAAATAAGAAAGATGACTGCATTCTCATTATTGTTCACACACATTCCCACCTACACAGACTCACTTTTTTACTTCTGCCTAACAAGAGAGATCTTGCATTGCACCTTCTCATGTATAACGAATAAGTTACTGAAAATATGGCTATCTTTCTTACCTGCAACGAAATCTCTATATCCTGAATTTGTTTTAGAAGGCAAATGCACTGCATTGTTAATCCTTTAATCAGCAATTAAAAAGAAACATGTTCCTGAGCAGAGCTATTAAGAAAAGTGGGATATGATGTTTACTAACATCTATAAAAGGGCACACATATTAATTCATCTATATAGTGTCTTCAATTAAATATAACAGATCTGCTGTTCTAATGTTTATAGGCTTAAATCAATTAATTTTCCAAGTAACAGGATAATGACCAGTCTATAAACTCTGGAAAAATCATGATAATGAAGTGAAACAAAAAGTCATCACAACTTTTTCAATAATGCATGCAAAATTTTATTTTATGTTCACAAACGTTTTGAAAATATCCTTTATGATCATCATGTCTAATTATCACATTTTGCAGATTTGTGGAGCTAGATATTTGTCTATATAATGTTTTCAGATAAATTAAATATCCATTCTTCCAGAACAGTGAATGATACATATTTAAGATGAATGTGTTCTTGTTACTAAGACAGTTCAACCAGCATGATGTTACTAAGACAGCTCAATCAACAGCCAGACGTAAAATCTTTTTCCTTTCAAAAAATCAACCCCTCAGCGAGAAAAATCAATTCCTCAGTGAGAAAAATCTACTTATTACACAGCAGTTTAAACTTATTATGCAGCAGTTTAAACTTACTATGGATACTGCTATTTATTAATAACAAAAACAATAGCAGAAGTAAAATAACAGTTATTACCTTATTGTATTATTGTTGTTGTTACTGTGACTGGCATTTGTGCTTAATTGCATCTATTAAGAGTAGAAGCTCTTGATCTACCTGTACAGATATACAGAAAGATTTAGACTGTCAGAATTTTCTTACATTTTAATACATGCAAAAAGAAGGTCAGGCAGAATTTATATTCTCATATCTGATGCAGCAGAAATAGCAGTTCAGTATCATCCAGTTGTGGCAGTCTGCAATTAATAAATCCTTTTCTGGTTAGTCTGAAAGTTTCCTTGGCACATACATTTAGATGTTCACTCTGAGCGCTCTAAAGTTCTTAGTTTAGGTATGTGGGAGTAAAGCTACAACAAAATGTCAATAATAATTAGAGTTCAAGAAGAAAATGCTAGTCCCAGAAAGATATGATTCTATAAACATGAAATTAGCATGCTTAACATTACACTGACATGATACAAAAGCATATTTGCTAGAAGTACCAAGTTAAACACAGTTGCAACATACATCTGCATTGACAAATTTGAGCATGGGTGTTGCTACTAACATCTTTGAACAGTAGATTTAAAGCACGCACTTAACACACAGAGGAGGAGACGTGGATTTTTGTCCTTTTGTAACTGAAAGGAACAGAAGCTGTAGTTCCCGTTTCCCAGGTGAGTGCACTAGCCAGTGAGCTAACAGTAGGAATGAACAGGAAAAGGGGAAATGTTCAGAGCCCCAATTCATTGCCTGGAGTGGGCCCCTTGTGAAAAAGAAAAGGAAAAAGTGCAGGATTCTGCAACGCTAATGGTTGGACTTTTTCTCGAACAGTGTAAATGCTACCTAATTTATATTCCTGATGAGAAGACAAGGACGGCAAAAAGCAATAGGTTTACTGGGCATTACAGAATGCAAAACAAAAGAGAACATAGGATTATAGTACCATACTTGAACAAACTTTTGGAATTACAATCTGTAAAGTAATAATAAGCTACAAATATAGCCTATTTATAGTCCAAATGTCTGCTAAACATCTAGCATGATAAACAGGTATTAAATTTGTCCACACTGCTTTGTTTTGTCTTGTCTTGTTTTGTTTTAAATACATGTCATTAAATGGTAGACGCTATTTTTAATATTTCTAATTTAAATACATTGGAAAATTAGGTTTTAAGCCCAAGAATTATAAATCATGGCTAATAGGCTCAACTGATTAAGGATACGCTTCATCCTCATGATTCTGTTTTATGCTTAAAAAAATTGGTATTTTTTCAAACTGATACTTCTAGCTATTTTTTTCAAGTTGCCCATATTCTTCAAATGCTCTTTATGAATAAGAGTAATTTAGTCTTGTAGGAGCTTTCCTTCTGCTAATTTATAACCATTAGCTAAAACGTTTTCGGTATGAGCAAAGACAAATATAGATAAACATTTAACAAAAGACATTCATTACCACTTCTGGCCCATTTTAACTCCTGAATTGCAGGGCCTTTCACATCTTAATATATTATGTTGCTATGCTAATTATTAAAAAAAAAAAAAAGGAAGATAATCTAGCAATACAAGACAGATTTAAATTTTGTCACTAGGTCCTATTCTACTATTCTAAGCATAGTTAACCTTCCTCATATAATTGTCAAGATGCCTTCTTAGGACCATCAGTTTATATTTATTATTAACTGGCAACAGTGCATATTTTCATTGACTATAATGTACAGTAACAAATGTTTTTTCTTATTCGAGCTCATTTCTAGTATTTTCCAAACAATATTTTTGTGCAAACTTACTAAAGAAATAACATAAAAATTAAACCTGTCTCCAGTGGAGATAAAGCTGGCAAAAGTTGTTGCTGAAAGAGACTGGAAAACTTAGATGTTTCTTTAAATAAAAGGCTAATGGTATAATTGAAAGAATAGTTTTTATAAAAAAATCCCATAGTTCCTTTTTCTCACATACCCTAATATAACTTTCTTGAAAACCTTTCACTCTAAGGTGACATGTTCTGCAATAAGAATGGATGCCTTCACTTGCTAATAATAAATAGAATCTGCAAAGAACAAGTTGGAATCTCTTCACGTTTTATTTTGTACCCACAACTGAGCAAAAATTCTCTGTGGAGTACAAGTCAGAGCTGAAAGGAACGGAAGGTAGGTTGTTTTAACATTGTATCCCTTTAGGCTTCAAGTGAACTTCAGGAAAATATTTGTTTTCTGTTATTTGTTTAGTCTGAAGAGACTGTCAATTTTACTGCCTACAAAACAAACACTTATGGAGTCACAGTGCTCTGCAATTTCTAATTCATAGTAAGCTTTCTGTATATGTACTATTCCTTAAATACTTGTTTATTATTAAGTCCGTACTTGTCACATGCATCTCCTTTTCATTAGCCTTGTTTTCATCTTTGTCTTTGTGAAGATTCATCCAGGGTTTTGTTACTTCATTCTAATTTTCTTTTCATGCTGACTGCACTACTTCAGAAAGAAGATTAGTCATCGTCACATATGACAATGTTGTCTTAGTTCTAAAACTCCTTTAGCTATTCAGCCCATTTCAATGGAAAGCACCACTTCTCCATTTAGGAGGCATATGCACCTGACTCCTCCTATGCTGCTTACTGTAAAACACTGGTTGCTGGTCAGCCTTAACGAGACCACACTAACTTTGGTCTTGGATAATAAAATGATACAACAAGGCTACAGATTCTTTCAGCTTTTTTCCTAGTATATCTTCATCTAGAGTTATGGAAAGATTAAGTGGAAACTGATAGCTCATTGCAGAGTTTGAAATATATTTGTTTTCAAAAAATGCTTTATTGATGGCCAGTTGTCTCAGGTTGAAGTTAACTTTTCGATTTCATTGACTCTGATAGTCTTGGAAAGATCACCCCAGTATTTTTATTGTCCTTTTTCATTAATCACAGTCCTATTCCATTTTTATTTCACAACAATAACATTAAATAACAACAACAAATACATGTAGATTTAAAATACATGAGTTTTAAAACAAATGTCTAATATTCCATTAGACATAACAATCTTTTCAAATCGTTTTATCTTTTGCTGTTGTATTAAAACAGATTTCATATTCAGGCAAGAAAGTAATTTTTTTAATTGAAGCTAAAAGACTTCAAATCATGTGAGGTTTTTTTCCTTTTAAAGTGTTCTTAAAAGATCCAGCTGTTTTGTTACAAGAATGACTCAAAATAAGCTGTCTGAAGCATCTTTGGTAACTGGAAGAGTTACCTTTAAGGGACTACATTTTTCAGAGTTGCTGGAAGAATTGAACTGTAGAAATAGAAAAGCAAAGCTTTTAATACAGATAAAAATGGATCATGCAATGTATTATTTGCTAGTATAGCCTGAATAGTTCTGTAAGCATTTGACTGGTTTCCTTCAGCAAGATGCAGGGCTTGATTTAAGTTAAACATATATAGGGATCCAGAGTCACTTGAGGTGACCTAGTATATCCCAGTTGAACTCTAGCTGCAACTCTCTTAGAAAGGTAAGGTCTTCTCTGGAGCCTTTATTGGAGTAGAAGACTATCTGGAGTAGTCAACATGGATTCACACAGGGGAAATCCTGCTTGACCAATCTGATAGCCTTCTATGATGGCATGACTGGCTGCGTGGACGAGGGGAGAGCAGTGGATGTTGTCTACCTTGACTTCAGCAA
>VZSC01001224.1:14488-31247 GCA_013398225.1 Steatornis caripensis
GTTGTGGAGTCTCCTTCTCTGGAGAGATTCAAAACCCGCCTGGACGCATTCCTGTGCAACCTGCTTTAGGCACACCTGCTTTAGCAGGGGGGTTGGACTAGATGATCTCTAGAGGTCCCTTCCAACCCCTACCATTCTATGATTCTATGATTCTATGATTGTATCTTCCAGCCTCACACAGCTTATCTACTTAGCACACCACAAAGGACGCTAGCTGACAAAGACAACTGATGTAGCCCTCAATATTCCTATTCATCTTGAAAGTGCTCCTCTCACATACTTCCACTGAAGTTAGGCATATTGGGCCTGATTGGAGACATTTATTAATTGCAAATATGCAATAAATATACATTTTAAAAAACTGTATTGTTTCTAAGTGTAATAGATTTGATGACCTCCTCCTGCTTTAGCTACTATGCATTTTGGATTAAAACATAATTTGCATTTCATAAAATGAAGCATAATATACTACATTGTTTACTTTGTGGTCTTTTGGGGGGTTTTGTAAGTAGATTTGTTTATATTTATCTCAGAAATCTAAACATATATTTTAAAATTTCTTACTCAAGAATTCTAAATCTGCAGAACTTTAGTGTTATTAGAAACCTTTTCTATTTGTAAAAATAGTAAGTCACAAATAGTCCTTAAATGTCTGTACATACTAGATGCAAGATGCCAGATGGTAGTGATAACAAGATGTAAATTCATGTACGATCCAACAATTCACTTAGTTAAATCTAGTCTTTTTATCTGGAATAGAGGGTCTCTATATTCTGCTTCTGCTACTCTCTCTCTGAAAATTGTTTTAACCTAAATTACTAAATGGCATAAATTCAAATCCAAGAAGTCTTGATTAGATCCACTTATTTTTTCTCTCTAGAAAAGAACTATAAACTCTTACTTGCCTTTACTGGTATGTTGATACTGTTACATTTACATAAACAAAGATCATAAATAGACAAAGAAAAGGTAGGAGCTTAGATGATCATGAGGAAAAAGTGATACACATTTGATCACTCCAATAATTATGTATTTGTAATGAAGCTATTCACTTTCACAAAGATGAAAACATTACATGAGCCCAGAAAGAATGACAGTGTTTATTTCAATTTCAGCTCATGAATGATCATAATGGCTGTGTGTAACACACAACAGTGCAATTGTCAACTTGCTTTTCAACTGTTTTCTTTCTGGCAAAGTATTGACCAGATATTTCAAGAACATCTCACACATACGTGGAAAACAGGAAAAAAGGAAGATAAACAGTTGCAAAAGAGCAACCGTTTTGTTTTTCTAAGAATATACTTGAAATCCATAAAAAGAATTTGTGTCAATGACTAGCCACCTCTTGTAAGCATAATATCCAAAATGCTTGAGACACAGACGTAGAAGAAAATTCAAATGTGATTCAAGCTAGGGAAAGTGTATCTCCCATTCTTCTGGGTCTTCTCATGCTGTAAGACATTTGTCTGTGTCTTTGCGGTGAGAGGATTGTGCTTTCCTGGTGGGGGGAGGTGGGAGACGGCAGATTCCTCAAGTGGAGGTGGACTTCTAAGTTAAATACCGTGGATAATCCATACTCATTATAGTTTTAATGTACATCTGCCAAATTTTTCATTGTAGTATAATAATTTTGCTGTGATTTAGCTAGGTGAAACTTTGTTTTGTAATAACAGTAGTAAGTTGATATTCATTTTTTAATAGCTTGTGCAAATAACTTGTGTTAAGATCAGCCTTTTGTTGCCAGTAATTACTCAAATTTAGATCAAATTTCTTTTTTCTAACTCTTTGTCTTAATGAAACCTTAACTTCCATAAATGTTGTAATTAACTGTTTTAAAACATCTTATTTCTAAAATTAATGTGGTCAGGGGACACATTATCAGGTAACTATGCATAAAGGTTTCCATCAATGTGACAAATAAAGACACAGTTATTTCCGCAACAAAGTTGTGCTGAAGAGTTATGTTTCATCCCAGTGTCATTACAAGGGGATCTTCCTGCTCCCTGTTCCATGTGGCTGTAACATTTTGTCTCTTTGGAAAGTACATAAACCCTGTGAAATCACATACTGCCTTATGCTCTTAGCTGATCTTACACATTATCTTTCCACAAATACTTTATCCCATGAATAAGCTTTCTTAAGGATTATGTGAAGGTATGTGGAAGGAGAGCATCTTCTCCTTTAAGGGTATCTGGTCGAGGACATTTTTCCATGTAAAAAAGGAAAATTAAAAAAAAAAAAAGGAGAGAGCCATAAACAAGAACATACAGGGACAATAATCTGACCAATAAATGATAAGGGAGGCAGTGATGAAAACCAAACCTGGTCAGTCAAATTAATTGATGAGGGCATGTGGGAATGTGAGAATGTTTATTCCAGAAAGGTTATCTGATTGCAGACCTTGTCAATTAGGAAACTAAGGGGAAAAAAGGTAAACCAGAAACAAAATATACAAAAACACAGACTTGACAAAACAAATGGTGACAATGACAAGAAACAGACCTCGCCACCAACATAAATTGATGGATTGTTGGGAAAACACAGACACCACTTCCAGTGAGATCAACCTGGACTTTACAACTGATAAGACTGTAAACCAAGTGTATGCCACACTGGCAGGGGTTTGGGAATTGATAGAGCTGTACAAACACAGAAGGAGATGTGTAGGGGAAGGGGAAGTAAGGAGGACAAAAAGAGGCCGGGTAGACAGACAACGAGATAAAAGGGGGCAGTTGCATGTAAACAGGGACATCAATATGCGTGTCGGCCTGAGCCCTCCACCTGATCACCACAGTCTGTCTTTTCTTGTTAAGTCTTTTCTTAACTGTCTCTGTGTAATCTCACTCTCTATCCCATGTGTACATGTGCTGCAAGGACTAAGTGCCAGCTGCTGGCAAGACCTTTATGTGTGTGAGTGGAACTTGTCAGTGGCCTGTGGTGTCAGCTACTGGAGTGAGTGAGGGTCTTAGCATCAGTAGTCGGAGGGACTAGAGCTTTCTGGATGTAGGGGGGATCCTAAAGACTTTGGGTCCAGAGCGCCTGCTACTGGGGCAACTGGTGTGAATGAATCTCATTCCAGCTACTGGAGTCAAACCCGCCATATAGGTCTCCATGGCCTGTGGCATCAGCTTCCAGAGTAAGTGTGTGTTCCTGACAACCACTCATTCAGTTGTAGTGTCTATCTGCCCCACTTCCACTACATTCTATGACTCAGGCTCTCACCTCCACAGAGTCACTGTGGATACTCTTGATCTCCTATTTAACCTGATATTGCACAGAGTGCTTATTTCATCCAGCTCCTGATGACCCAAGGTCTTGAACAGAGTATGCCTCCTATAAGTGACACCACTCTGGTCCCCAGTCCCAGGGAGATGCCACTGCCCTCGCCGAATCCCATTGTCTGAATAATGACATCCCAGAATCACAGAATGCTTGAGGTTGAAGGGACCTCTGGAGGTCATATGGTTCAACCCATCTGCTCAGTTAGCGGCCCAGGACCATGTTCCAATGCATTTTGAATATCTCCAAGGATGGAGACTCCACAGATTCTCTGGGAAACTTGTGCCAGTGCTCAGTCACCCTCACAGTAAAAGTGTCTCATGATGTTCAGATGAAACCTCTAGTTTGTGCCTGTTGCCTCTTGTCACATCACTGGACGCCAGCGAAAAGAGACTAGCTCTGTCCTCTTTGCACACTCCCTTCACATACTTGCACATGTTGATAAGATCCCATCCGAGCTTTTTCTTCTATAGGTCAAAGAATCCCAGTTCTCTCAGCCTTTCCTTGTAAGAGAGATGCTCCAGTGCCTTAATCATTTTTGTGGCCCTTTGCTGGACCCCTAAAGGTACTTCCATATCTCTCTTGTACTGGGGAGACGAGAAGCAGGCACAGCACTCCAAGTGTGACCTCGCCAGTGCTGAATAGAAGGGAAGAATCACCTTCCTTTGACATGTTCGCAACACCTCTCCTAATACAGACCATTATACCTTCCACCTTCTTTGCAACAAGGGTTCATCCCCCTCTAAAGAGCCATCTGAGTCAAAGCCTCTGATTGTGCTGAGGTGCTTACTCCAATTAGTGCTAGGAACCAAGCCCAAGAGCATGTCACAACTGTTTTCATATTCTCCTACACTGTCTGGAAAAGCTTTGGAATTTCCTTCATATCCCCAGCCCCACTAACAGCCCCCACAACTGCCAAATTTCTCATAGGTGCTTATGTGGACTGGCCTCCCACTTACCAGCTAAGAGCCACTGCCACTCTCTTCAGGACAGGTCAGGGAAGATCTTCTAATTCTCTGTTCTCTAAGAGCCGTCTACTAACATAAACATTGACAGGCATTTTCATCTGTTTCAGGAGACAAATATGAAAGGGGTTTTTTTCTGCATCCTTAAGAAGATCCTAATTTGAAACTTCAGGGACTGAATGAGTTTTCTAAACAGTGATCATATCCACTTAAAAATAAGGAACATTTCTCCAAGTCTAAAACTAAAATCTCGTAATCAGCAGTATGATTGCCAATTAACTTCATGTGGACATTCATAAGGACTACAACAATGTGGTTTAGAAAGGGAATTTTGCAACAAAAACAAATATGTAGAAAAACATTTTAGCACTCCTAGGCATTGAAATTGCAAAATCATCAAAAGGATCTCCAGGACAAGCAAGATTAATCACTGAAGGATACAAGTATTTCATCTTTGTATTTCCCCAATGTGTTTTTCTTCAGTAAAGAGATGCTAATTCATCTTCTAAGGCTTTGAAGAGTAAAATGTTCACTTTTGTCATCAATAATTGATTCATGAAGTCAGAAAAGCTCAAAAAAAAAAGAATTTCAGAAACTTAACATTTGTTAAAGGTTTTAGTGTTTTCATTGCAAAAAATCACCAGTTTAAAGTCCTACAACTATTATACATATATAGAAATTTTCTGCAGATGCACCTTGTCTTAAGAATAATGTGTATCAGGATACACCCTTAAACACCTCCCTTCCCTTCAGTTTGTTAGGGTTTTTGTTGCCTTTTTTTTATTTTTAAAGGTGTAGTATTTATCAAAAGTATTAAGAGCCCCATCAGCTGTGTGCACTGAGAGTGGCTTCAGGAACTCTTTTTGGAAATGGAAGTCTAAGAAAACATCAAAGGACAAAGGATGACTGTCAGAATTTTAAAAACACTGCTTTTGGAGAATTCTTAAAACCATCAGCCCTCCCCACCCCCTCCTGCTCTGGCCCCAGTGGTGATGGTGATGGTGTAACCCCAGCACAGGCAAGGCAGGTCTTCTTCAGAGGCCAGGGCAGCCTTGGCTGGTTAGGCCCGGTTAGAGCAGGTTTTCTCCCTCTCCGCCCTGGCTGACATGACTGACCCTGGTGGCAACAACCAGGCAGACCATGAGATTGAAGACACACAACAGCCCTTTGTATCATGGGGATTTTTGATTGACACTTGCTCCTCTCTCCTGCTGGGACCCCAGAAGGCAGCTGGTGGGGGCTAGTGGGGAAGGAATGTACCAAGATGTTTCCACTCATGCTCATCTTATGACCTGCAACAATATCTGCTAGCCTGCTTTGGTCTGTTTAAATGTCCTTTTTTTTTTTTAATTACTGTTTCATCAAAATTGTTTTGCTCTTGGTAGGAAGAATGATTCAGATAAATTGACATTTTCTGATGTAAATCTATTTAGTTAAAAATACCCTTGTCTACTCTGCCAAATACATGTACGCTAGCACTCTGCAGTTTAGCAAAATATGTAAGCACAGAATTTAAGCATATAATTGAGTACACTCTTGTTAGGGAGAGATTTTTTTAATTAAAGCCAAGCATTAGTTACATTCCTTCCAGATGATTCAATCATTGTGTATTCTTATTAATCTCAGCCTAAACAAGTTGTATGGTGCTTCAGCCTGTTACTATAGTTTCTTCGCTCCTTGTTTGGTATGCTTCAAAGGCTGCATTTTCTCCATATTTGCTGTGATACAGGTAAGAAGAAAACAGCTTCATCCTTTATATTTTATGACTATTTAAGTACCTGTGTTTATACATTTAGCCTGATTATTGGAGAGTTATGGAAGTATATAAGGCAAAGGCAGATGAATTGTGATATATTGTCATGACTTCAGTCTGTTGGTAGGAAATCCTCAATAGTTCAACGTTGATGTATGAAGCATACTTAAGATTTTTTTTGTTTTTTACTTTTCTGTATACATTTAGATAGCCTCTACAAATGGATTTAAACATAAAAATTTATAGCAATGTCTCTACTGTTAAGTAGCAAAGCCCCAACTGATGGTTAAGAGCTGTCTGGTACAGAAGCAAAAATCAGTAAAACACGTTACTGTTGATTTAAGCAAAAATATCTTTTTAATTTGAATGTAGTAATTTATTTAGATTTTAGTTGTTACACGCAATTTCATAAGCTTTCTATTTTTTACCAAATTCCAGCAATCACAAATTGTAAGTTGTGCTTTGACTTTTACTAAGTCTTTTGCGCTGAAACCTATAAATGAATTTTCTTAAAATGGTTCTCTCTTTACAGATCATATTTTTAACTCTTGTCAAAATTGAATCCAGTTGTTCTCTTGTTTTCTTCATAATCACTGGTGGTTTTCTTCTTCTAAAGACATTTGGATAAGCACATTACCACATTTTCCATTACAGAGTTCAATATAGTTTCTCTTCACCCTGTCTGTTCACTGCTTGGGTTAATAGTTCTCTATAATGTGAGTCATAGTCTTCACCAAGCTATTTCAGCAGTGTGGATTATCCCAGGAATTCTATCTATTTCTTTTGGCTGCACACTGTGTAGTATCAGTGTGAAAATACCTCTGGAGAAACCAAGCTGGTAACATGTTTTCTTCTTTCTTTTACTAAAGCCCTGGCTTTACCACTCCATTTTTACTTATAATTTTTGTTATTATTTTGCCTCAATTTGTGTTCTGTACAAAGAAACTATTCACACTTAACAAAGAATGGATATTAATTTTTACTAATTTAAAGTAATGTTATTAACCACTACAGTATTACCTATTATGTTTAATGAGGCTTGGGAGAAAGCTTAGTGAAGTCAATAGCAAATTTTCCATTAAGTACAATGAGGTAGAACATATACTGGGTTTGAAGTAATTCTTCATTTTAATTTTTAAAAAAAAAAAAGGTATTTAACAAAACTTTAATAATAACAATAAGTCATACAATTATTAACATCATTATTTGGGAAAATGGAATCTTTTTACGACAAGTATGGTTAGTGTTTTTGAGCTTCATGCTCTCCAGAATAGGAAAGTTAAATTTTACTTACTTTTAAGACAGTATATAAATACCATTGCCTTTACAAAACCAACAAATGCCCTGCAAAACGTCAAGCTCCTTAAATATATTTCCTTCTAAGCACCTTGGTGAAAACTGGGAAAAACAAAACAAAATTAATATGAGTAAGAAGAGAAAAAGTAAGATAGATCTTTACTCCTGAAATAATTGACTGTAATGCTACAGCAGGTGAAATACATTTTCTAGACTTTGGTCCATGATCCTGTTGGAGCTTCTATTGTTTTGTTTGGGTGGTTTTTTTTGTTTTGGATTGGTTTTGGTTTGGGGATTTTTGGGGTTTTTTTGTTTATTTTCTTTCCCAATACGCCTTTATTGGAAAATTAAAGCTCTGAAGTTTGATCACCTTGTCCTCCATGCCTAAGAAACACTGAAGACCATAGTCATCCATGCTAGCTATACAGCAACAACTATATGGCATTAAATACTCAGAGATAATATAGGATGTGGTTGTGTGTACAGTTTAGAGTTTAAGATTTCATTTTAAGTTTCAAAGTTAGCCTCATTCTTTAGTTTCCTAAACACTTTCATCACAGAGAACTCTTAATTCCCGAACTGATATATATGTATTTTCAGTTCAACATTAGATACTCCAGTTTTATTAGTAATAACCTAATGATGTACAAAGAAGTAGATGAATAGTACTAGTAAAATTTCTGAAGTTAAATATAGCATTACTAGATTGATGCTAATATTCTTAATTAAAAAAATAGAGGATGCCAAGGTCTTTAACTGGTAAAGGTTTGAAGTCTTTATTGTAGCCTTATGTTGGGATGGGGGTTTTTGGGTTATTTTTCTTATGGTATAATCCATTATATGTTTGTTGAGCAGTAAAAGAAAAAGCAAATAACTTTTACTTATATGTATTCATTTGGAATAGTAATAATAACTCTTCATATGGCCAACTCATTCAAAAGCATATAAAATAACGTAAGGAAGGGGGGGGAAAAGAAATAAAACGTCTAAGAAAAATTAATAAATACTCTCAATAGTAATAAAATATGTCTACCAGAAGGAACTTTAAGCTCCTATTCCTCTTGAACAATCTTGCGTGTTACAGCATATGGAAAAACTGGTTTGGACACGAAAAATGTCTCTACTGGCCTTGGCCTTTACATGTCTTCCTTGTTACATAATATTGCATCCTACAGTTTTATTTTGTAAGTTGGGTATGACATTTTTTATGAATCTTACATATAATTTGACCTTCTTTTTCAGATAACTTTAGGCAGATGAAATTCTTGATCTATTTGGAGACCCCAGTTGTTATTAATTAATATCAGTTAATACTACACATATCCTGGGACATTTGATCTCAAAAACTTTGAGACACCTATCTGTACCTGCTGTGAACTTCTAGTTTTCATGTCCATTGTTAAGGATGAGAATATCACATGCAGTGTTGCAAGTGAATAGACAGTAAAAAACCCCCAAAGCACTAGGCAAAAAAAGAGGGAAGGAGGAGAAGACAGTAATGATTGGGCAACTTCAGGCTTTTTTAGCTATTTTTAAGAAAACCTAACTCATCAGCAGTATCTTATAGTATCATATATTGCTGGATTAAATGCATGTCATTCTTGACATTCAGAGACGTTTTCTCCTAGCAAAATCAATGGTAATGCCAATTAGCTTCTTCCTATTTCCTATTCAAATAATTAATCTGCTTAATATTATAAGTAATCCTGAAAGTAACTGAACTAAAATACATTTAATGAAAATTTAATCTTTCCACTCATGTCGTATATATTAAAATGGACAAAATCACAAATGAAAAGAAAAAAAAAATTAAAAAATAAAAATAGGGAAGATTCTAGTAAGGGCAGATTAATTAATTTATAATGAGTTTCTCTGCTATAGGTAAGTCTGAATTTGTATCTATACAGATAGCAATATTTTTAAAGGTTAGATATGGGGTTTCAGTGGCTTAAGTAATTGTTTTACAAATGAAAGATTCAGGCCCACTTTGTTAGGAAAATATTCATTCTAAAAATATCAGGCATAATTTAATCTGATATTTAAAAACATCTCAAAAAAAAAATTCTGAAATTCTGTTACTATTTTTATATAGTCAGTGTTGAAGAGGAGGTGAAGAAGCAACAAGAGTGGTGCTTAGTCAACTGCAACATAAACAAGATAGTCTTGTGATCAATATACTTGTTAAGTTTCATACCTCACTTTTAGTAATATAAAGGATTATACAAGATTCATAAAAGTGAAAATATTTTTTCCTTTTTTCTTTCCTTAGAAAGAGGTATATGACAAAATTTGCATGTTATACAGACAGATAAAAGTAAGCACATTTAGATTTTCCTCTTATGAACATATATCAATGAGTTTTCAGTACATACATATCTGTATGCTCTTGCATGCAGTCAGTCCTCATGAAGTCTACGAATACTGTTTCTACAGTACTAGTAAATCCTGACAAAATATAATTAATCACCTAACTGCAGATAGTAATTGACATTATTTGATTATTTCTTTGGTTGTATGGTTGAAACAGAATCTGGCATGATATTTGAAAGTGTACATATGTGAAGCTGGATGTCTGATTTACCATCTGCATTGAATGTTTGGGAAAAAATGTTCAGAATAGTACAATTTATAAAAACCCACCATCTTAACAAGAAAAATACCAACACTGAATATATTTTTTTAATCTTTTTATACATGTGAAAGCAGCACGGACTTTGTTTTGTACATAATAATTTTGGACATATTTCAGAGAGATAAAATGATACATATGTCATTTGCTACCCAGTGTATTATATTGTGTAATATTTTGATTGTATTTTGTAATTCTGTAAGGTGATTTTCAACAAACTCATACACATTTTGTAGTAAATATGGATATAAAATATTGATAGTATTTAGAGGTTATTTTGAAATAAGCTGATGTAAAACAATGTTTAGGGATGACTATGATCTTAAATATTAACATGCGTGTTTTAAAATGGTAATTTCATAACTATTTGCAAATTGTTTAGTAACACTTTAAATAGAGGCACAAGTGCAGGAAGACAGTGCTGTTCATTTAGTTTTTTCTTGCTGTGGTTTTCATTTACTTCACTATGCCTTCTCCTTTCTCGAATTATCTTGAGAGATGTAACAAGTGAGGGACTTAGGAGAACTTCCCATTACCACCCTCCACAAAATACTCTGTGGGACCAGATCCTTCGAGGATTAGTAACACTGCATAAAATGAGCTGTACATATTTTTGAATTATTTGTATCATATTAATAAGTAATGCATTTTGTTATCAATCAAGAAAGAAACACCTGAAAATTATATTGCCAGAGTTCCTGATTACCTCTTTGTAGATGCTTTAACATCTGTAAGCATTCGATTGCTGTTCCCCTTGACCTGCCTGCTGTCTTCATTACATAAGATGGTGGTATGTCTGAAACTGCATTCTGACCTGGATTTCATTATTGTGTCCACTCTCATGTGTCTTCCTAAATTTCTGCTTATTTTAGCAAACATCTGAGAAAAAGAGAGAGAGGAGAACGGTAACCGTAACAACTATAATACTAATAAGAGAGAATACAAACGAGTGATCCAGAATGCAATTTCTCACCACCTGGAATGGAAACGAAGACACCCCGTGCCCTTCCCAGCCAAGCTTCAGGCACCTTGCTCAGCCAGCCCCCCCAGTTTATATACTGGGCATGACGTCAACTGTATCAAATATCCTTTTGGCTAGTTCGGGTTGGCTATCCCCCTCCCAGCTTTCTTGTGAAAATGAATTCTTGTGAAAATTAACTCTATCCTAGCCAAACCCAGGACACATATGTTTCTACATGTCTTCCAAGAGTACCTGTTGCATGATCTTACTGTACACTGAGTCGAGGCTGACTCGCCAGTAGTTCCCAGGGTTGTCCTTTTTACCTTTTTCATGAACTGGTGTGATTTTCCTTTTTCCAGTCACTAGGGTCTTTGCCTTACTGTCATAACTTTTGCAATATGGTGGAGAATGTCTTAATGACTACATCAGCCAATTACCTCAGGACCCTGGGATGCTTCTTATTGGGTCCCATGAAGCTGTGTTTATTTGGATTCCTCAGGTGGACTCAAAACTCATCTTCTCCTGTGGTGAGTGGGACTTCATTCCCTCAGTCCCTGTCTTGAGTATCAGGGGCTTGAGATGCGAGAAAAGAGATTACTATTGAAAACTCAGGCAAAAAAATTGTTGAGTACCTCAGCTTTCTCCGTGTCCATTGTTACCAGCAGTTATTTTCTGGGTTGGGATAGAGTGGTGTGATTTCCTTAGTCTGTCTGTAGAAGCCCTTCTTAGTATTCTTTACATCCCTTGCCAATTTCAGCTCCAAATATGCCTTAGCTTCCCTGGTACCATCCCTACACATCTGGTCAGCATTCCTATGTTCTTCCCAAGATACATGTCCCTGGCTACATTGCCTATGCACTTCCTTCTTACAGTTTAGTTTCACCAGGAGGTTCTTGATCAGCCATGCAAACAGCTGTACCTTCTGGATACAAGCTTTTTGGCCTGTCTTTGTTACAGGGCTCTCTCAGGGCTGTGTCTGCTCTTCCACTTTTCAGACTTACCTGTTGACTTCGGTAATTTTATCCACAAAAAATTTTCTTTGATGTATATACCAAAGACCTATTGTTACCCTATCATTAGGAAAGGGCTTCCTGTAAACATCTTACTTTTTTTCGTTTTCTTTAACTTATGTATTTATCTATCTACCTATTTATTTATTTATTTATGTATAACTGACACCTAGAACTGCATGGGCAAAGAGGTGACTAGTAAGTTAACATCACTACCTGCGTCACTGAACAGGATCATTCAGATGTCACAAAGTTCTTTGTCAAATGCGGCATTTCAGAGGTTGATTCATGGAAGCTATCTTAGATACACACCTTCATGTAGAACAAACTCATTGTCTGAAGCACCCATATCTTTCCAGTCACTATAGAAGTAGTTCAGTAGTCTCTAGCTAGGATATGCAACAAGTCCTGTTTCATATCTGCCAAGCCTCTACAGATGTTACACCTGTACTGTACATGATAGATATATTCGGGCATCTCTAAGGACACTAAATTGCTGTAATTAGGCAAATACATCCTTCCTGGTGTGTTTCCATATGTGTCTACTTTAGCGTGAGCTGAATAGCTGACGGAATTCCACTATACTGACTAGACATATTTGGTCTATAATGAGATCATGCCAACTCACATGCTAATACTTAAAATTTGGTCATCTGTTTGTAGACTTGAATTTAAATGTCTGTACTGTGAAGCTGAATTTTATCTATATATAAAAAAAAGATGAAATTAATTAGAACTAGCGCTAGGACGGGTGAATTCCAAATTAATGATTTAATGGTATGGTATACTAAGGCAATTCGTAGTTTAAACAAGTACGTTAACTTCAAGAAAACAACCTCAAGAAATTAATAGTTTATCTATTGGAATTGGTGGCAGGGGGCGGGGGGAAAAGGCTGTTTAAACCATGGTTTCCTTTCCCCCTTTCTGGTTTTTATTTAATCATTGTCTACTTGAATAGAGTTGATTTGAAAACTAACCTCAAGTCCGTATTGAACCAACCTCTATCTTTCCTTCTCATGAACTAGAAATATTGAATAAAAGTACACGTTCTTACAGTCCCACAATTACCCAATTTCAGACTTTTTGTACTGTACATAATTTCTTTAATCTTTTTAAGTGGAGAAAACAGAAAAAAAATACATGTAGTTTGCTTCTCAGTAGGGTAAAATTTTGTAAATTAAAAGCAAAATTTTATAAAGCATAACATAGAAAAGGAGGGAGTTCAGGTTTCCTTAATTAATTAACACAATAACTTTGTGCTGATCCCTCACAGATCTGAAGAGAGCAAACTAAAGACAAAATGGAAGACATTTTAAGGAGTTTTGTTTGTTTGTTTTCTTGACTTTTTAAACTGAAACTTCTTAAAATATTTTAACAAAAGTTGTAAAAGATTTATGTGCTTGTCATTAGCCAGAACTATCCGAAACAGTATTATCTAATTAAAGAGATTAAATCTTTCCTTTTTTTTTCAAATCTTCCTTCATAATATTTGATATATTACACAAATAACAAGGGACATACGTAATAGTCAACAGCACTAAGTGGAGCATAATATTAATAGGGGTTTACGTTTTCTGTTTCTGTGTCAGATACTTTAAGTGAAAAACATCTACTGCCTCATTACTTCTCAACTTAGGTGATAAGTACATTTTTTGTGTCTGTCTTGTAAGCTGCCTAAGTTAGAATCATACTAAAAAACTTAATTAGTTCTTAGGATCCTAATTTTTAATAGATCCCTAATTTTGGTGAGGGTGTTGTTTTATTTACTCTTTTCAACATCTCAAAAAATAATCCAGATCAACACTGTGTTGCAAGTCCAATCATAATAAAAACATACACACTAAACTTAAAGCTTCCAGATTAATTGTAAGATTTTGAACACAATATTGTAAGTCTTAATAAACTCAAAAAATTGACATCACAAATGAAAGTAAAAAACAGGGGTTAGTTATATTTTTTTCAGTTCCTGAAGAAATAAATATTGTTTCTTTTATGTTTATATTTTTATACTTATATAAAATATTTTTATATATATTTTAATATATTTATGTATTTATTTATATTCTTTAAAATAAGTGTTATTTTATCTCATGTCCTGGGATCATTCATGACCAGGCTTTCCTCACCACTATGAGTAGCTAGCCATTAATTTCAGCATCTAGAACTAATCTTTCAGATACAAGTTTATGTAAATTCTATCAAATATACAAGGGAATATGCAACATGTGTTTTCCTTTTAGCTATAAGCTTTTTATCTTATAAATTAAGGCTAAGTAAAAGGCAGAATTTTACATTAAATATTATTTTCCCTCGGAGTTTACTATGATTTTATTTTTGCCAACACAATGAGGAAAGAAAAAAGATCAACTATTAAATGTAGAATAAATTAAATGGATGTTATTGGGAAATAATTTAAGAAGTTACTGGCAGAAGAGAGCAATGAAAAAGTCAAAGAGAAACAGACCAGCATCTCTGATGTCATTCTGACTGTCAGAATACTGCAGCTGCAAAAGAGCAACCTGCTGTAGGAGCACCTGCTTTAGCAGGGAGGTTGGACTGGATGATTTCCAGAGGTCCCTTCCGGCCCCTACCATTCAGTGATTCTGTGATCTGTACCCATTGTATAATGTCCCTGACACATGAAATTCCATTTTGGCCCATTGTTCAACCCCTTTCAGAATCTCTGTATTAGCTAGTACTGAAATAGAAAAAAATGTTGCAAAATCCATCTGTTCGTCTTACGTTCACTAACTGCAAGAGCCAGAAAAGTTCCCTCTCTTGTCACCCCCCACCACCAGCAGCAGGGACTGTATATAGGAGAGCTGAAATAGCATTGTAAATTGAAAAACTGGAATAAATACTGTATAAATTAACTGCAGGTTCTTAACACCACCAATAAATTCTAGATCTTTAACATCCCCATTCAGCAGTTGTTTTACAAGCTGTAAATTTGGGGCCCTTTTACAGCTAAGAGGATATTAGACTGGTTCCTTGGCTTTCTTTTTCTTTCAGTGATCTATTTACTAGTACATAGCTCTCTTGAAGATGTTCTGCCATGGCTCTGTTTCTGTTTGATGAAGCACATACGCGTCGGGAAGCAGACAGATCTGCTTTGAATGTAGGTGGATTACTTGAGTGTCAGAGCTGGTAAAGCATTGTGATAACACCTGTGAATAGATCGAAGCGTTCAGTCAGAGGTTTACTAAAGGCCAAGGCTTGAATATGTCCAAATTGTGTGAAGAACTACATTACTCCTATTATTAAGAGTAATTTCTAGGAGACGATTTTCCCTATTTGTTAGGGGGAACAATTTTTTTTTTTCTTCTTACCTACAACATGCTGCAGATGAAAGTAGCAATGATAAATTGTTGCTCTACATATATATGTGTGTGTATGTAAGTGTCAGAGATTCTGTTCTTTAACTTTTGAGTACTGCTACATGGTTCTATATTGTGTTTTCTCCTCTCTATGGGTTTTACATTTCATATCTTTTTATTGTCAGTACTTAAATGTATTTTACAATTGTTTTGACCATTCCATATGTTCTAAAGTACAAAGTACTGTGATTTAGAAATAACAAGTACCTAATTAAGAGTGTAAATGTTTGGAACCCAAATCTCCACTTAAACTTTCAAAACCACATTCCAGTCTAGAAGTTAAAGACTGCTGAGTTTAATTTGCAAAACCTTGTGTGAAATAAACCCTGCAGAAATTATATAGTCCCATACACCATTTGAGATTAATAACAGCATCTGCAGCAAATCAGTCTGTACCTGAGAGAAAATTGAACAGGAAAGGCAGGAAGCAAACAAACAAATAAAAAACCCAAGAACCACAAAAAAGAAGACAGTACAACATTAGTGAAAATCAGTTGCCAGAGAAACACTAACAATACATAAAAAGAAAGTAAGCATTGAGAACTTCAGAATTGTTTTTAAAATAACTGAAAAATAAAAAGCTCTGATTTCATATTTCCAGATTAATGTTTCCAGTTATTTTAGACTTTATATTTTTACTCATAGTTACAAAATAATATCCTTATATTCAGCTGTTTACTCTGTTCATTTTTCATGTGTTTCCAAAAGTTCATTAAACCTCAGAATTTTTATAGAATTTTGAGATGTGAAGTGGTGTTTTAAGACAACTGAAATGTTCTTTCAGGTTAAGAAATAGTATGCCCATGAGTGGGAGTCTAATTTGGGGAAACATATCCCTCACTTTTAAAAAGTGAAAAAAAGAAAACCCAGGGAACTGCAAGCCAGTCAGCCTCACCTGTGCCCAGCAAGATCATGGAGGAGATCCTCCTTGAAACTATGCTAAGGCACATGGAAAATAAAGAGGTGATTTGTGACAGCCAACATGGCTTCAGTAAGGGAAAATCATGCCTAACAAATTGGTGGCCTCCTACAATGTGGTTACAGCACTGATGGACAAGGCAAGACCAACTGATGTCATCTGTCTTGACATGTGCAAAACATTTGACACTGTCTTGCGTGACATCTTTATCTCTAAATTGGAGAGANAAAATCATGCCTAACAAATTGGTGGCCTCCTACAATGTGGTTACAGCACTGATGGACAAGGCAAGACCAACTGATGTCATCTGTCTTGACATGTGCAAAACATTTGACACTGTCTTGCGTGACATCTTTATCTCTAAATTGGAGAGAAGTGGGTAAGAGAGATGGGTGGAGCACTCGATGGATGAGGAATTGGCTGGATGGTAGCACTCAAAGTGTTGGAGTCAATGGCTCTACATCCAAGTGGAGACCAGAGATGATTGATGTTCCTCAGAGGTCAGTACTGGGACTGGTGCTATTTAACATCTTTATCAGTGACACGGACAGTGTGATTGAGTGCACC
>VZSC01001225.1:0-12173 GCA_013398225.1 Steatornis caripensis
GCTCGGCCACCTGGCGTACCAGGTCATCAACCTGCTTCATTCAATTTGACTTGAAAACATTAGGAATGAAAAAATACTGATGGTAAACCTTACCCCAGGGATTTAATGAAAGACAGGAACTAGCTTTGCAAAGGGAAGGAAGTACAGCGACTACTCCCTTGAGGAAACTGGAATAAATAGGGAAAACCAGCATGCAAACAAGTCTGTGGCTGGGAAGAAACAAGTCGGTCCATGAGAAGAAGCAGCTGAACTATGAGAGCAGAGGACTTGGGTGCATGTTGGCATTTCTGGAAAGGTTGGGATGTTTGAGCTGCTATGGAGGAGGTTTGGCTGCACTGGTGTGGGCAGAGAGGATATCTGGCAATTGGACTAGGGTGTGAACAAAAGGAAGGATGGAGAGAAAGCGTGGATAACCAAGGTTAGCTAACAAAGCTTTCCACTTTGTTCTGTGCTTCTGGGGTGCTTAAGTGTATTGGCAGCCTGTTAATATGGAAATTTTATCCTGGCTTGCACTCTCAGTTGCATAACATCTCTGTGGCATGACTGCTGTTGTTTATCGGCAAATATTCAGAATGTCTCTTGTGTATGTTTTTTAATCCATTAATGCAGTTTGGCAGCTGGAGAGAAAGAAGGTCAGCCAGCTCCCCACAGACTATGGGCAAATGCTCCTTAGACTGCAGTGGGAAGACAATTGCACGTTTAATACAAATCTGTGTAATTGAAAGGTCTACTGTGTTTGGGGATGTGGACACTGGCAGTCGTGATCAATCAGTGGTTCCCTGAGGCTTTGTGGTTATATGGCATTATCTAACACTTGATTGTACACTTTACTGCAATGTGGGAAAATCTTCAGAGTGAATGGCCTATAAAACTCAACATCCAGGCCCGCTGTGACCTCGTATTTTCTTGAAATTTGGTATGACTATTGCCATTTTCATGATGGGTTCATCAATTTCTCTTTCTAATAACTCTCTGGAAAGGTCATATACAGTTTGTATTTCATACTTACATTAAATTGTTCCATTTCTACATCAAGAATTTTTGTTTTGATCTGTATTAAATCTTCAGTAACATATATGATTGGTCAAGAGACAAGTTACCATCTTTTCCCAAGACGCATTCAAATTTTGCAATATTTCAGCACTTTAAGGGCTAGCAAAGCTCAGTATAAATCCCTTTTTCTTCTGTTGCACGATTGCACTGTCACACTTTTTCTGCTGAAGAATGAAAGAAGTAACCTACCTTATGCAAGCTGTTTTAATGCATTGTGAAACAAATACACCAGCGTAACAAAAATCTGTATTTCAGTTTGTTTCAAACCCTTGTTCGTTCCTTTTATCATTCACACAAGAGAGGCAAACAGACCTCAGAGGTACTTTCCACTGTTGGATGTGCCTTCCCAAGCCTGCCTGCCTTACTGCGAGCAGCTGCTCTGCCACTCTGGATCTGTCTCCTTCCGCTTAATCCGTTGCTTGGGTCACTTCATTAAGGAGGTGGGGCAGCTAGCAGTGCTGCACTGGTGCCCGTAGAAGGCAGAACGTTGGGGATATCTACGGATCCAGCATGTTGTCACTATGATGGCAAGCTGTCCTTCGCTCTCTGATTCTTCTCAGCATGTCACATCCCTTTTTAGTTCATTGCCACGAGGATGTGCCTACCCCGTGTTCCCTTGTGGGTGAACTACTTCGTTCACATGCTCAACAGTCAGACTAATGCCAACTGGTGCTAACTGCACCTGTGAATGTGGGCATTCCCTGGTCTGAATTTCCTCATCATGTGACACACTTTGGACAGCTGACTAAAATCAGTGTCTGTTGTGACCAGGCTGTATTTGGGGTTCTGGTCTAGTCCAGCCTGGAGGTTGCCTCCCACGTTGGACATCACTGCACAATTTGGCTCTTGTCCACACACGCGATGTAGCTTCTGTTGCAGATGCACCTTTAGAAGACGGTTGCTGTAGACTGCAATGCTGATGCCACGTAAATGCAAGACTTGCTCTTCATAGCATTGCTAAATTTCTCTAGGCATACTTGAAACGAAGTCATGATTTTTTGTATTTTGCTTTAAAAACTGAAATAAGATGCTACTGCGCTGTCTTCCAGGCCCAAGACTGACTGGAAAGGTAATGAAGGTTTAACCTCCCACACAAGCCCTAGCTGGTACATCATGTTCTTCTGAGCTGAGCAGCTGCTCCCTCCCCTCTCCAGTGAGATCAGCACAGCCGCTTTCTCTTCTCCCCATAATTTTAGGCACCCTGGTGGGTGCCCAGACTTTTGCACTGTGAGAGTGGTTAATTTCATCATGGAAATAGGAAACAAATGTCTATGTACTTAATCTTATCCCCTCCTTTATGTAGAATTGCCTCTCAATCTCTTTAGTAATAATTATCTAGCACAAAACAGAATTTTTGGAGCGGAGAAAATACCCAGACAAATCTTAACTACTTGTAGGAAGAATTTAGTGATGAAGCAATTCCCTAGAGCTGCTCTGTTCTGTGATATTTGTTTCTAACAGTGCTTTAATCCTTATGAAGCATAACTTGAATGAAGTGGCACCTTTGGTTATAGTATTATTTGAAGATACACAGAGACGAGAGGTTCTGCTAAGAGTAATGGCATCACATAGCTTTTACATCCTGTTTTTTCAAGATCTGCATAAACTGCTAGACAAACATAATTAAAATATGTGAAATGAAAGAAGAGGACTGAGAAGTGATTTGCAGAAAGAGAGAGCAGCCTTTCTGCCACACACAGCAATAAGCCAAGATCACAGCAGCAGTGTTTCTGTCCAGGTGCACTTGAAAACATTCACCTTCGCTCATATTTCTTTGTTTGTCTCAGTTGTTAAAGGAATGTTAAAAAAACCTAGACAGACACACAAGGGAGCACAAGTGCTGGCTAACTTCTACCAGCAGGACTGATAATTCCAGTATTTATGAGCCAAGGAATTAAAAGGGTTGCTGTGAAGTACCGTGTGAATCCAGCCCCCCTACCTGTATGACAATCCATCTGTTTCTACCCATTTATTACAACACTTTTGTTCTATATATTATCTTCTATGGCTCTGTTAACCTATAGACTAAATAGGTTACAGCCAGAAAGACAGATTTGAAACATAGTTTGTCTCTTTTAAAATGACTTATAGGTGGTTTCGGGTTGCGCAGACATCCCAGCTCTACTGGGCACTTTTTACTTTTGAGAGTGCCAACTAACTGCTTTTTTCTAAGGGTTGTCTCCTAGAACTTGTATTACTAGTTGGTTGGAGAGCAAGGACTGGGAGAGCTGTATAATTATTTCAGAAGATGCAAGTAAAACTTATTTGAGTCACCCCTGCACACATTTCCCCAAATTATTTACTGAGCAGCAGTATGAAGGCAGATGTGACCTACCAAGAGGAGAAGATAAGTGCAGGGCTTTATTTTCAGGTACCGCTGACTATCTTCCAGTTGACCATACTCAAGTTTTTGTTTGGTGAGCCTACTCTCTTTCCCACATTCCCAACGTTACCAGTCACACAAGCGATGACATGAGTAAGCGGGAGTACCAAAGGTTCCCAACACTGTTTGCTCTTCTTTCACCTGCAGGTAGCCAGTCGCTTGCAAGCGCAGCTGCTGCTGCAGAGCACTGGCTGCGTTTCCGACTGAGCCACGCAGGGTGAAGGTCGCCAGCTCTGTGCTCTGTTGCATGGTTCTCAGTTTTTTTAGTTTGAAATCTTTCCACTCCTTCTGTTTCTCTCATATTCTGCCCCTGTTGCATAGTTTGCATTTATTTGCATAAAGTACTTACTTTTACAGCTGCTTACATAAATGCACATTCAGTTTCCCCCAACTCATTCCATGCATCAGGCACTTATATTTTATACTCTTCACAGTTGCTGGCATCACCACAATATTGTTCCTCTATGAAAGTACTCTTTCGCAGGTGAGCTATGGGGCTGCAGCTCAGCAGTGTTGCCAACCTGTGCAATTGTGACGCCAGTCTCACAGCGGTGTTTGCTAAACCTCTGGCTTGTGGCAGGCACGTAAAGGTGAATCTTCCAGTTTAACAAAAAGGAGCGTGTTGTTGTAGCTGTCTTAGTGACAAAGAGACGAACCTGAAAAATAGATGTCAGAATATCCTCAATGAGAGGAAAATAAAAAGAATTTAACTTCTGGTCTTAGCTTGGTTTCCTAAGTAGAAGTGATCATTTATTTGTTTTGTGTATGCTTGCAAACCATGTGTACACTACGTAATCCTTCACTAGTTCTCTGTAGGCTGGTGAATGCTTAAGAGTAAGATTAAAAAAAAAAAGGAAAAAAAAGTATGGGCAGCTGTTAAAGCTCTGGTTATTACCAGCCAGCTGGCAGTCACCCCTGGCTGGCCAGCATGAGCACTGCTGTGGAGGTGAAGTACCTCAGCATATGTGGGTAGAGAGAGGAGTTTTGCAGTGGTATTTAGGGGACAAAGAGCGACCAGCCAGAGGAAGCAAAGATCATTAGTTACATGAATATGCTGCTTGTGGAGCAATTTTTATGATGCTTTGACGCATAAAGCCTGGGCCATGATCTTGGCAACCTTCGTGTTGGCAGTAGAGCAGCTGACGGACCCCCGTGTACAATCTCTACTTGACAACCTTTGGGTTTAAAATCTTCTGTAGCCTTTTTATCTCTCACCCGTTCGGGGGGGGAAGCACCAGCCACAACCTCAAGTCCCCAGGCATGCTGTGACAATGTCGCCTTGTAGCATCCCTCGCCGTCCATGTCAGTTTTGACACTGTGTAAAACCCCCTGAAAACAGTTTTCTTACCAATTGCAATCCTTTGTCAGCCCATAAAAATGCATTAACTCAGAGAGACTTAACAGACTGAACAAATACAAGGATATCACAACAGTTTCAATCCTTGGATTTGGGAAACAGTGATTTTAATAATAGTTATTGATACTGGAAGTGAGAAGGATTGTTTCAAAGCTGACAGGAGGCGGGTAATTTGCTCCTTGAAGCTATATTTGATAGGCCGTAAAAATTCCCTTACATTTACTATCGCATTGATTTTACTCTGTATTTTTCAAGCTGTCCTTTATTGCATGATTAGGATTAAAATAGGAGAATAAAATGTAATACCCCAAGGACTCCTCTTCATCTTCTCTTTAAATCCTTTGCTTTTAATTTCACTCACTTTTTATACCTTGTATATGTAAATTTACTTGCTCTTTCACACTTAGCCTGAGTGCAGGCATGAAATGGGCCCACAAGTTTCCATCTTATTTGTGACTAGCCTCTAAGTGTCTTTGCTAGGGAAGGCCCACACACTCACCAGTTTGCCTTCGAGAATTCTTAGAAATTATTGTTTATTGTTATGATAATTATTAGTTGGTAGATTTGATCTCCTCCTGTAAGCTTCTGTGAACAACTGGAGACACAATCTCTATATCCAGTGATAACTGCTGTTTTACAGATGATTGATTACTCTTTGATGTTTTGGATAATATTAATGTACATAATACTCCTGTACATTCACTTGCATAATGCCTGCACTTTGTAATCCATTGGACTTTCATTTATAATTTCACGATGTAAGAGTGCAACAGAGTCAGGTCCCCCGAACTTTACAAGATTAATCTGCAGCATCCTGATCTAAATGCGTTGCAGTGTGTCTGCTTCAGTCTTCCACAGCGGGGTAGAACTCTGATGGCAGAAAGGCTGTGCTGACTTGTGTGCATCACCTCTGCTTATAAGGGTTTCTGTGGAGCAAGTATAGAGAAACCGCTGACACAGCCAAGTGTGGGAATAATTGAGGAGGGACCTGGAGGAAAGCAGCTCTGCTCTGCTGTAGCCTAGCGGTCTGCCATCCAAACCACGGCTCTCTTCCCTCCAGATTTAACCCAGGTGGGGCCGGCCTGGACAGTGTTAGCAGCTGCGAGAGGCAGCTGCTGATGAGGGTCAAGGACAGCATGCCCTCCCAGTCAGACATCTAGGACCTTTTGACTTAGTTGACAGCACGTCAGCACGTTTAATAGAAAAGCCATGGGAAATTTTACCACTGTTTTGTCACTGTAAGAAAAGGCAGCCATGAAATTGAGAAAAACAAACTTGCTTTAGGTATTGATTTACGCACAATTTTCCTATAATCATAGAATCATAGAATGGTAGGGGTTGGAAGGGACCTCTAGAGATCATCTAGTCCAACCCCCTGCTAAAGCAGGTTAGCCTAGAGCAGGTTGCACAGGAATGCATCCAGGCGGGTTTTGAATATCTCCAGAGAAGGAGACTCCACAGCCTCCCTGGGCAGCCTGTTCCAGTGCTCTGTCACCCTCACAGTAAAGAAGTTCCTCCTCATGTTCAGGTGGAAAACATTCAAATAACATAACATTCAAATTATTTTTTTCCACCACTTCGTTTCTAGCCCAAAGTATTTTTCATTCCTTCCAGTGCTCAACTGGATGCATGCTGCTGCATGATTTTTGTCCCTAGAGCTTTTTCTTCCAAGAAGCCCAGTTTGCTTCTCTCACTCAGCCCGGACACGGTTAGGAAAGACTTCTCACAGAATGTGTCTTAGTTTGCCATAGTCCTATGCAATGTCCTGTTAGCACAGACTTGGGAAAACTCAAAACTGTGTTAGAAATTAGTTTAGTGTATTCTGTATGTGCATACATCAATGGGACTAGGAATTCAAGCTTAAGTATGATGAGTTGTGAAAGTTTCTAAACTAACAATATCAAACATTTAATAGTGCCCAGGCCGTATTATTGCCTCCCCTGCAATGAAATCCTCCATTTTCTAATGCTCTTTTGCATCTGTTTATTGACATCAAGTGTGACACAGACCTAGGCTGATGGCAGGGGAGAGACCTGCTGCCACACGGCCTTAATGTTATCACATAACGCAAGCACCTGTACCTCTGAGACAAATGCCAGTGGGAGCCCTCTAAGCTCCCATGTCTGAGGGAATCTCCCACACAATGCTACCTATAGCTTGAGACTAATCAGGTGGCTTATTTAATAGAGTTTGTTTTTACAGTAGTCTTTGCATGGAAAGAGGTCCCTGAAGTCCATGCAGACCATGGTGCGGAGCAGGAGGGGAGGCTTCTCTCTCTCTGCTCATTCTGTGGCTCCATGTGCCGCGTGTCATGCAAGAGTCTCTTGCCTCTCTGCACCAAAGGAGAGCCAGAGATGAGTAACGGAAAAGGGAAAGGATTAATCAGCATGGAGCTTGAGAAATTCTAACCTTGTTTCTTCCCGTAAATGCCCTCTTCAGTAGCAAAGCCTGCAGCCTGTTTGCCAAGAGGGAGCACGCAGTGTGTGGCAGGCTGTTGCTAAGGTGAATTTTAATTTTTGGGGTTTTTTTAGAAAGTGTCGTCTTCTGCTTTCGTGATTTCCCGAACACTTGCTTAATGCTTGATTAGCGGTATTAGGAAAAAGCCTTATAAAAACTCGCTTCATTTTCACTGCAGATTTCTAAAAATTGAGAACATTTACATTTTTTTTCAAGAGAAATGAAAACCAGATGTCAAGTAATTGTCCATTTTGCTTCTGAATTTCTGTGTACTCATAATGGCCATCATATGGTAAGAGAAAAGAGATGGCAGACAGGCAGAAGACTATCTCTTGAAAACACTTTATTTGCCTGTGCCCAATGCAGCCAGCAGCTGATGCTAGGTACTTAATACGCTCATCCCATGTTTGGGAACAAAATGATGCCAATACATGGCTGTTTTCATGGCTTTAATCTCTAAAAGGGAAACATATCTCACACAGGATGGAAAAAGCAAGGAACAAGCTAAAAACCAGGCAAGCCTAGGGTCAAAACTGAGCTTTGCGACAGTGCTGTCTGATGGGTTTGGCTTCAAGCAGGGAATGGTTTGCACCTAGGGAAAGGCAAGAAGTAAGAACAACCATAACAGAATAAACCTAGCTATATTCAAGAATATGTGATTGTTGGGGGTACTAAATATGGCTCCGCAATCCAGTTTGGTACAAAGGAGGATCTTGCATTGCAACTGCTCTGCAGGTATTGTAAATTCTAAGCAATAAGTGAATGGGGAAAATGTTTTATGTTTCTACTGAATTGACCTTTTGGGTGAAGGGCAGATAATGGTGAATATGTGCATGCTGATAAGCATTCTTTTATTACAAAGATAGTTATTTAGATAGCTGCTATACTTTATGGCTCGTAAAAAAACCTGTTACAGGATGTTTTAAATTAGTGGTGGTCTGCAGACCAAAAGGTTTTATATGTGATAGGTTACAGTTAGAAATTTAAAACATCTCAGGAGCCTGTTTTCTAACATTGAATGGAGCTCTTAAAAAGTTTCTTTTTTAATGAAATCTTGTTTTCCTTGAAGATTTGTTTACAAGAAAGGCTCGTGCAAAATTTCTGAGAATGTTACTGTCTCCAAAGTAGTAACTTTTGGAAAAAAGCATTTCATTTTTTGACATTGAAATACTTACTTGAGCCAATTTAAATATATTATATACAAAATTAAGGAGTCAAAATAAAAAGAAAATTGAAAGAAAATATTTCCATTGATCAGAAGTTAACCTTTGCCTCTAAAATTTTGCCGTGGGAAGGTTTAAGTCTTTGGATTTAGCTGTGGATCAGAATTTTCAAAATTCTTGGTGAAAGGAAGTTTGACCAAACCATTGCAGATTTTTTTTCTGTATTATGAACTGAAAGGTTTAAAACATACTTGGAGAGATGGTATAAAACAAAGAAGCTCAGCTTTGTGCGCAATCACAAAACCAAAACGGGCTTATTGTGGTCATTCAAGTATCAGTCTGCCACATAGTTATTTTTAATAAAATACTGCACGTGCTTCCACTCTTAAAAATGTTGAGTAACCAGCAAAGTTCTTGATCTGCAATGTTATTAAAGTTAAATTAAGACTTTTAAAATAGAGTCTGGTTATGTTCTTAATGTGAAATTATGTGTTTTGAACTGTTATTTGTCTATGATTTGTCTATGATTTCAGTTTATACATTTATTTTTTTTTTAGAAAATGAGTATCATAAATTATATACTGGATGTGGCTGCTAGGAGGAATTATCTGTTGGTAGAAAACAAAACCAGGACACATCTGAGCACTTCAGAATGTGCTATCATTGTATACTATGCTGGGTAGCAGGAGGAATGACTTATTTGTACTGTACACTCACTCAAAATTCACTTCTTTTCTACGTTAATTATCTTTTTATTTGGGTAAAGCATCCACACATTTTAAATGTCTCCTTAGTCAGTTTATACAGTGTCAGGTGAGCAATTATGCCATTGATGGTTTAAAGAATGAGTTGGCTCCAGAGGATACGTTTTTATCGTTTTTGTGTTTGAGGTAATCAATCTGTGATCTTTAAGCACACCACAAATATAACAAATGTCTATATTGGTTTGTGTGAATGTAATCGGTATTTCTGTGTGATTTTAGTCACACCATTTATTTCTTTGAATATATTAATGATGCTGTCTTCATTCCTGTGTGTTATTTGTATTAATTCTTGGAATTGTATTTATAGCACAATTCACACATTTCTTTTTTCTTTTGGACCAGTGTGACTTATAATAAAGTTCTAGTAAGGATCTTCACAGTTGTGAGCCTGACCTTGCTGCAAATATTCAGCAGGTATTTGTTGTCTCATAAAATGAATCTTGCTAGTAAATCTTTTTTAGAATACTCAAAACTATTATAACATGGAGTTGTTAATGATGATAATAGGATGCCTTTATTAAGTGACAATGATAGGCTTATTAGTGCTGATAAACAAATTCAGATAGTATTATGAAATGCTTACAATCTAAGTGTTATCTTGAAAACATGTCTTTATATGAAAATAAGATACATCCAAAAAACCAAAATAATGCTCCACAATGGGCATTACAGTGTAATATCCAAGAGAGTTTATTTTATGGCATAAAGAGATGGATCTTTTCCCCCATTTTAAAATTTGCCATTAACTTAGTATTAAAAGTCACATTAATATGTAGAATCTGCATTAGGTATTATTTTCTTAATGTGCTGAGTAGTGAGGAAATACCAAAGATTTTAAAAATCCTTTTTTTTCCGGAGTGCAGTGATATAATTTTCTTTTATTGTTTAGCAAAGCTCAGAGACCATGTACAGATGGATGACTTTAATACCCATCTAACACTGACATTTACAAAAGTGCCATATTTGAGACAAATAATTAGACAACAAGCTTTGCACTGTTAGCCTCAACTCCTCAAAAGACAAACCACTGAAGAAAAATATACACTCTTCTTCGGAGGACAAAGAGGTCTGAAAGTCTGTTAATGAATCACATAAGAAAAAGGATTTTGAAGTCTTCAACTGCAATAGCATCTTCCCTGCTGAGAGTTAATAACCTGTTGGCTCTGTTTTCCTCTTTTGAACATTAGTTTGAAGAGCTTCCACTATTGTTTTTGTTCCTAGCTGGAGAGAAAGCAAGTTCATTGACCCTACTAGTATGAAAAAAAAAAAAGCTTTTCCTTTGCAGTTGCAAAACAAATAGACAAACATTTTTTAAAGACCAAGCTTCCACCTCTGCCCAGCTGAGTGACCACAGGGAACTTCAAGTCCATGCTCTGTATGAGAGCTTGTGTTGGGCTGTACTCAATGGCCTTTTTTCCCTTGAAAAAGGAGGATCCTGATAAGAACGAAATCTTGTACTAAAGCACATGTTGCTGTTTCTTCACTACCAATTTACTCACAAAATCTATATTAAAGTTACGGTGAATGTACTTGCCTCAGTCTTTACTGTAATTTAATATACATATAACTTAGTATATATATAACACCTTCCTTTTGCTACGTAATTTGGTAGCAACAGTGGTGTATGAAGAACTTGGATGCCTGTAATGCAGATCAGAAAACATCAGCCAACCAATAGTGTGCTTTTTTTCCCCTTATGAAAGCAGTGAAAAACATAGGATATAGTGTATCGAAATGCAGTTTTTGTCTGTCAAATGATACCTACTATTTTAATTAGGTATTAACAAATTTTATCTCATGTTTTCCTTCTCCTGGGATTTACCTCAATCGTGTTAATATGATTACATCTCTTGGCTAAGTGGTTCTTATACCACAGTGGTTACCAGCAGGAACAGAGACAGGACCATCCATAGGAGGTGTAAATTGGCACAGATAGATACAAAAAATACTGGCCTACGTAATGGGGTCTCAAGTTACAACAGATGGATCATTACTGATAGATGACCTGATTCACAGAACCTGACCCTCCTCGTGGGTCCTATGATAATGGGGATGCTTTTTTTTTTTTTTTAAAACTTATTCCAGGATTTTTATAATTTTCAAGTTTGATTTAAAGCACTAACAGTTCTAACAAAAAGGCCATACTTTACCTTTTTTATTAACAAAGTATCTGGGATGTGAAAAAGGATTCACAGAATTCTAGTTTCAAAATCTGGATTTAATGTCAAGCTCTTTACATTTGGAGTCCTCTACTCTTTGCTTTCAACGTGCGTCCATGCGCCTGTAGCAAAAGTTTTGCTGACTAATTTAGGAGGATCTTAATTAAGCCAAAAGAACCTGCAAACTAGTAGCTGTGAGAATTGAATATTATGCTGTCCTCTTTCTTGGGGCTAGTTTTGAATTCACTTCTTTTGGGAGCTTAAGAAATGATACTGTTAACATTTTTTAAAGAGGATATTCAACAAAAAGAAACGTATTTTAACTTGGGGAAATTTTATAGTTCGTTTCTGAATGTTGATTTTCTAACTGTTGTGACACACCTACAATTTTTCCATGTATCTTTTCTCTCACTCTTCTTGAGATGTAAGAAAAGGGAAAAAAGTTTAAAGGATGTGGAAAAAAGGACTAGCTACTTGGGAGGAATATAGGACCGTTGTCAGAACATGCAGGGATGCAACAAGGAAGGCTAAGGCCCGCCTGGAATTAAACCTGGCGAGGGAGGTTAAGGACAACAGGAAAGGCTTCTACAGGTACATTGGGAGCAAAAGGAAGACGAGGGAAAATGTGGGCCCGCTGCTGAACGAGGCAGGTGACCTGGTGACACTGGACACAGAGAAGGCAGAGTTACTGAATACCTTCTTTGCTTCAGTGTTCACTGCTAGGACTGGCCCTCAGGACTCCCAGACTCTGGAGATGAGAGAGGAAGCATGGAAAAATGAAGACTTGCCCTCGGTCAATGAGGATTGGGTTAGAGAGCAGCTAGGCAAACTGAACAC
>VZSC01001225.1:33364-63559 GCA_013398225.1 Steatornis caripensis
CTTCATCTTGGGATGAATATGCAACTGAATATAAATCAAAACACACACAAAATATCTAATTAGAGCAGATGTTGAGTCAGTCTAGAAAGGTGAAATTCCTATCCTGAGATGGCTTCCAATACTTGAATAATGACTGGTCCCTTAAGATCAGCTGTTTCCATGTATGATCTTCATTCAGGCTGATGAAGACGAACAGAAGTGTTGGCATTTGAGGGCACAGAGATGCACTGGTATCCTCTTTGGAAAGTTTTACAGCGTAACCAAGACTTTACAGAATAAAAAAAGGCCCAGAATGAATGATGCTTTGATCACCTTCAAATTGTGTCCTGATGAACCTTGATGGCTTGCTTCTGTCATAGCGTGCTGAGTTTGCGTGGCAAGGTTTTGGTAGTGGGGGGTTGCAGGGGTGGCTTCTGTGAGAAGATGCCAGAGCTTCCCCTACATCCAATAGTGCCAATGCCAGCCGGCTCCAAGACAGACCCACCGCTGGCCAAAGCCAAGCCCATCAGCCACAGTGGTTGCGCCTCTGGGATAGTGTATTTATGAAAGGGAAAAAAGTTGCTGTGCAATGGCATTCACAGCTGGAGAGAGGAGTGAGAAAATGTCAGAGCAACAACTCTGCAGACACCAAGCTCAATGAAGAAGGAGGGGTAGGAGGTGTTCTATGTGCCAGAGCAGAGATTCTCCTGAAGCCTGTGGTGAAGACCACGGTGAGGCAGGCTGTCCCCCTGCAGCCCATGGAGGTTAGCGGTGGAGGATCCTGTGGAGGATCCCATGCTGGGGAGGTAGATGCCTGAAGGAGGCTGTGACCCCATGGGTAGGCCACACTGGAGCAGGCTCCTGGCAGGACCTGTGGCCCCATGGAAAGAGGAGCCCACACTGGAGCAGGTTTGCTGGCAGGGCTTGTGACCCTGCGGGGGACTCATGCTAGAGCAGTTTGTGAAGAACTGCAGCCCATGGGAAGGACTCACATCATTGGAGAAGTTGGTGGAGGACTGTCTGCTGTGCGAGAGACCCCGCGCTGGAGCAGGGGAAGCGTGTGAGGAGCCCTCCCCACCTGAGGAGGAAGGAGCAGCAGAGACAATCTCTGGTGAACTGACTGCACCCCCATTCCCCGTCCCCCGGTGCTGCTGGAGGGGAGGAGGGAGAGACATCGGGAGTGAGAGGACTCAAGCCCAGGAAGGAGGGAGGGTGGGGGGATGGTGTTATAAGATTTAGTTTTTATGTCTCATTATCCTACTTTGATTTGATTGGCAATAAATTAAACCAATTTCTCCAAGTTGTCTGTTTTCCCATGACAGTAATTGGTGAGTGATCTCTTCCTGTCCTTGTCTCGACCCATAAGCCTTTCATTGTGTTTTCTCTCCCCTGTCCAGCTGAGTAGGGCAGTGAAAGGAGCGGCTTTGGTGGGCACCACTCGGCTACAGTTCACTGCTTGTACTCAGATGCTCGAACAGCCTGAATGCTGCTGACTGGGATTCAGGGTCTGTTGCCAAACTAGAAGGGGAACTTAAAAATATTTGGTTATACTAAACCAGAAAGGGTTATTTGTTCTCTGTTTTTGATAGGTTTTGAGCGATGTCAATATGCAAGCATATGTGAACAGCTCCTCCCACACCACAGCATCTCTGGTAGATCCTAGAAAGCTCTCGCAGTAGGGTAGGAATTGTAATTGAATAACACCACAAGAAATTTCAGTGCCACTGAGGGCATTGATCTGCTGGCTTTTCAACTTGCTACCTGATGTCCCAAGGAACTTCTCTTCAGGTCAATAAATTGTACAACACATGAAAGGCAAATGTAGACTCCTGTTTCTTCATAGGTTTTGTTTCCAGAAGTCAGCAGAACACTAGATGATGGGATAGGTATTCAGTATAGGCTATCTCTGGATAAACAAACTCATCAGAGCCTGGCGCTCTGGTTTGTAGTGTTATACTGCTAGCACCAGATTTTTTTGCCCATGTACCCTAATGTTCTCTCAAGCAATGGCCAGACAAGGTTGGGTGCCAGCTTGCATCAGCAGCCATTTCAAATAATCTGGAGGTGGTGGATGAAAGAGTAGGTGTAAGGACGTGAGCTGTGCTGTAATACTTGGACCAGAAAACAGTCCGCAGACTATCCTAGAGAGCTCTGTAGCCGTAACCATTATGACTTCACTAAAAAAATGTTTGCATGTCAAAACCACTCCTTAGATAAACCAATCATTAACATTATTTTGGAAAATAATTTTAAGCCTATTGCATAATACCCAGGATATTAAATGCTATTTGTATTCCTATATCATTGCCTATAGACCTCAGATTGGGGGGCATAGACCTATATATAGACCAATGCTGGCAGCCTACTTTCCCATTGCTGAGCGCTACAACAGCTCACAGACTGAGTTGAGGAATTTCTGATCCCATCTGGGATCACAATAAAAGGATGCAGTTCACAAAAAAAAAAAATCACGTAACATTTGCACAGCTTGAAAAAATCATGTTGTTCCAAGTATATTTTTTAAATTAAAGCCATTTTAAAAAGAATAAATGATGTCATCCTCTATTCTTTTCTTTTTGTCTTTCATATTTCAATAAGTAAAAAAAGTTCTACAAAATTCCAGCAAAGTCCTCTTCATTCACTTAAAACACATTAATATTTCACTTGTGCCTATTTAGGACAATTTTTTTTTAACCTAAGTTATACTTTTATAATTTTTTTATAGTTTTCAAGAAAATTTCATTCTTTGACATAAAATCAACTTAATTTTCAAAATAAGTTGCTGTGAGCGGGCTTAGATGCAAACAGATCGAAGCAATGTTGCTAAAAGGCTTTATTTCATATAACTTCTTTCATTGAATACATTACTCTTCCCCTTCTTATAACATAGAAATATTGCAGGTAATTTGCCAGATTTATTAGGCTTTATATGTATCCTTAATTTGGCAAAGGAAGGATACAAGAGAATTAAATTTAAAAATCTGTAATTAAGTAATAAAGGCTGAGTTTGGGGCTTCCAGTTCTACATTCAAAGAAGAAATAAAGCCTTCATGTAGAAATAAAAAAGTAATCTTTTGTTATATTGTGCTCTATTCTCTTTTCAGATCTTGATAGATCATATCCCTTCTAAATGTTTGCACGGCTAGGTTTCCTCCCTTTGCAGATGCTCATGTTGTGACCGTAAATGTAAAATGAACATTTCATTTGGAAATAATACTGAGTTTAAAAATGTCTGAGAACTTGATTATGAAAAGAGCTTATTAAAATCATCAAGGAGTGCACAGCATTTACAGTGGACGTTACTTTAATCCCTCTAAAGCAGCACAAATTCCATTAAAATAAATGCTTCCTTGGTTTTGAGAGTGACGTACTTAGACTGTATCTGTGCAACACATTTGCAAAGGATAAGCTTTGCATATAGCTCTCCTATTGGCCTTTGATTTTCTTGTGTTCCTTTAAAATGTTGAAAGTTCCCTGTTGGGTTTGGTATTCTAGCAGGAAGAGAAGGAAATGAGCATTCTCCCTCCCTATTGCAGAAGTGTGACTTAAGGAGAGTTAACAAACTCTGGAATACTGTTACATTTCATGCAGCGGATTTAATCTGTAGTGTTCAATGGAAAATGACTGTCTTTTTTCTGGTATTGGGTTGAAAAGTTCGTAATCACTCACAGCACCGAAATCACTGATTGAGGTTTGGTGAGATATTCAGTATACCTTATTGTTGGGGTTACCTATAGCTTAGGCTAAATGCAAGCAAACTCTGCATTCACATGAAGGAAAGTCTAAGCTCAGTCTTGTACCTCAAAGTATGGCAGTGTCAGATCTTTCCCTGTGTCAAACCCTTGCCTTTCTGAACAAAATATACTCAGTTTTCTCTAGTGCAACTGCGATACAAACCACTGGTTTCCAGTTCTGACTACACCATCATTTGTTAACTGTGCAAACAACCATCCTGTAAACTTCTACAGACAATTTACTTCACTTTTGCTGTCAGTGGGTTGCAGAATAGCGGCCTCTAAAGTATGTCCTTCAGTTTCCCAAGTTCTGTATTAAGCTTTGTATCCCATGCTTGCCCCTTTTTTATAGGAAGGGGCCTCCTTTTCTTGGTTCAGTCAGTAAAAGTAAGCACTGTTTTCCTTGCACTGCTCACCGTTACAAAGGGGTTTCTTTGTCCATTCAGAAAGGCATGGTGATGGTGGCCTGAACATTATCATAAAACATTTATGCTTCCTTCAAGTTTTCTGAAAGCTTCAGCTGTGCTGGCTCTTACAAGTACCCTGTAATTCAACTGTTTTATTTTCTTAGTTCATTTTAACCCCATGCTATGTGTTCTGCAGCACTCACTTGAAGCTGAGGAATCTGGCAGAGGTCTGCCTCTTTTGACAGCTGAGCCCTAACAGACCAGCACTGTACAGCGTGAGCCGTAGTGCACCACAGGGCTGTCGGATGGCTCCTGCAAGTCACTAAACCACCCATAGAAACTAAAACACCTACAAAAGGTCTGAAAGGACAGAAACGGATAGAGAAATCAAATACTGAGAGATGGAAAATTAAGTTATCCTTTTGCTTAGCTGAGGTGAAATACAGAACCAAATTAATGGATGTATAGCAGATGGATCAGTGGGTGTCAGGGAAGGGCTCTCTGAAGACCATGTCAAGCTACTGAGCAGTGGCATGTGTGAAGGTACTGGCCAATGTTTTTAGATAGATAGATCATGCTGGAGACACAGATTTTGACTTCAGTAAGCCCTTTGTCTCATGCTGAAACAAGATATCCCATGCTGATACTGATAAAAAGCTCCACTGGGACCCACTTGGTCGTACTGGAAGAAACTGAAATGGACACCTTTGATGATCCTACAGGGGAACCCCTGTCTGTGGCATTACAACAGCAAGAGTTGAGCTCAGAACTACTGTGGCAAAGAGCAACAGCAGGTGTGGGATCTGAGCTGTGCTGGTTGCTCTAAGAGCATAATTCTATGGAGTTTCCTGTGCATAGACTCTAATCCCACTGTGTTTCACAATCACTTACCAATATTAAGGAATACAGGAGGAAAACATGACTGTATGGTCTTTTAAACTATCATGAAGTAAAGTGGATTGAGTATCATTTCTCTTTCTCAACTTGTCTTTGTCACAAGGAATGATAGCTGCAGGACATTTTGTTTGTGTTCATCTCAAGATAAGATTGTTTCCATAAAGGATGAACAGCTTGCTTTCATCTCTATTCAAAGCAAAAGTGATTCCCACAAGAATGGCATATTGCAATATATTTCTGTGCTTCATTCATCCAGGCTTCAGCCCTCAGATGTAGATTACGTCAACAGTTGAGAGCAGATTAATCTGTTCTGAAATAAAGATACAGAGAAAAAAGATGCAACATTAATCCATTTTTCTGACAAAGTCATATTTCTAATCTTGTGGATATTTGGGATGTCGTAAGTTAAGGTTTTTGCATTTCAGATTCGCTAAATGGGTGGTTCTAGTACGACTTCCTCAGGGAAAGAAAAACCGCATATTTTTAATAGTTTCTCTTATAAGTCACTGTGTGTGGTTGGAAGGGGAGAAGAATTAATATGGTATATTAGGCTGTATGTATAAGATTAACCTCTTATAGGGAGGGAGAAAGATGATTCTGCACTGTTTTTCTTAATTGATTCAATAAATGCTTAGTTGAAGCCTAGAAAAAAGAGGCAAAAGTGGCTGAGGATTCTGAAAGTTGGACATCAAATAAAATTCCTATGGTTGCTAGAAGACGAGAGCTGGAGATGGGGCGTAAAAATAAGACATCTTTAGAAACAGATGCAGTTGCAAAGCTTAAAATCTTAAAGGTAATATTACTTGCTGAGTTTTCAGTAAGTCAGTCTAGAAGTGTCTGTGGTGCTGTTGGCATCTCTTACCCTACTGCCTTCATCCTGAAGAGTCTAGTTTCAAATTCAACAGTGATATATGTAATTATGAAGTCATTGCGTAGTTAGGACATACTGGCAAGAAAAAGTGGCAAGAAAAGCTTCATGCTGACTGTTGCTCCTTCATGTTAGAGAAGACAGAAATCACAAGTTAAGGTCATAAGAAAGTCTGCTGTCAATATTAACTAACCGTTCTCATTTATGAAACATCCAACTCAAGTGCCTCTTTGATCACTTGATTGCATATACTGCTGCATATGCAACAGATAGGCATTAATAAAATCAAAGTGTTCTTTTTTAAAAGTTAGTATTAATTAATCTCTTATTTAAAGTATAAAAAAATAAAAACAGTAGTTGCTAAAATAGCCTTTTCAATGTCTTAGAGCCAGGACGCTTTTTTTTTTCTTTTAAAGACTTTATTTCAAAATGTTAGTTATGGCTCACATCTGGAAACGTAAAAATAGTTAAAAGGTAAAACAAACAAAATTTTTAGTGAGCCAAGACAAGATTTTTCCTTCTTGCTGTCTGTGGATGAAAATCTTTGAAACTGTTTTTCCTTCTGACAGGGGCTGAGAAACAAACGTCAAAACCTTCAAAACTCCTATGGGATGATGAAGCCATCATCTGTCCAGACCTGTTTACCCAGGACATATCATAACTCTGTAAGCACAGCACAAAGGATGCACACAAAGTCTCAGACACCGTCACACTGTATAATAGTGGATAATGCTGACCTTTTAATGGAAAAATTTGTAGCCTCACAGCTGGCTCTTGGGATCAGCCATTGCAGAGGTGGGCTGCAGACTGTGACCTTGAAGCTCTGCTCCTGATCTGCACCATCGTTAGCACAAATCATACCTGAGAGATTTGGGCCTTGGGCAACCGCCAAGTGACCCTCGTTGCTCACGTCAGGTTCTGCCAAGACTTCCAGCACTTTTCCTTTTCATATTCTGACTGAAATATAGTCTTCCTAGTCATGCTCTTCCTTACTGTGGCTGTAACAAGTATGCATGGTTTTCAGTTACACCAGCCCACACCGGTAACTTGTTTACTGTACCGACATTTTATTTTGATTTCTGAATAAATGGGCAAATGATACTTGGGAGGGGTGTTTTTATCTGAAAAAATGAAAGTCTAGGTAAGTCCATCAACTTGATGGATTAAAACTCAGAATGAAAATATGCAGACAGTTGAAAATTATTTCCTTTTTCTTCAGAACAGATGAATTGCAGATCCTTATGCTGTGGCTAATTATTCACTGTTAATCTCCCTTTCTGGAACATTTGAAGGGACGGAAAGTCTATGGATCTCACATGTAGGAAAATTTATGAATCTAATAGAATACAGGAAAGATCTAATTAAGAACAAAAGTCTGCCATGCAAATTCAGGAACTGACAGTTCTCCAGTAAAAAAGTTGCTTTGCTCTGTCCTAAGCATTTGAAAACAGTGCTGCAGGCGCAAACAAGGCAACTTCACTAGCCGAGGATGAAAATCTCCTTTGCCTCCCTTTCTTTTTAAACTGTGCTGATGAAAGTCTGGTGAACATCAACACAGCAGTCAGAAACCTCCTGTTCAATCACCTGGGCAGAGCTCCAACGCTTCACAGGTTCGTGCTTCCTCTAAGCATTCCTGGAGCAGGCAAGAGAGGAAACACCATTTCGTTTCCCATTACCCGAAGCCCTGTTATCCTCCCCAGCAATCATGTAGCTCTATTGCTTATAGGGAATAGCCCAGTGGGGATTAAACTGATAAAGTGTACCAAGCATATTACACAAAGACAAAGTGAACTCAGTTCCTATTTCTGAGCGTGTAACAGAGCAATTGGCTTTCCTGAGGGGAAAAGTCATGTTATAAAGCTAGAGGGCTGGATGCCTGCAGTTCTTCTAATGCATGTGTGGCTATATCATAGACCTTTGCAGTAGTGCCAAATGCTACTCCACCTTTACAAAACTGGTTTGGTAACTGGTCCAATCTGGGGAGAAAATATTTAAGTGCAGGGTGGAATAAAATCTAAGGGGAGGAGGCAAAATAAAATTAAATGGCTTTCAGATGGATCAGTTTTCTGAAGTTTTTCACTGTCTCTTTCTAGACATACCACAGAGAAATAATAGTTTGGGGAATAGCCTCATGACGTTATATACTATATAATGTTTGATGATTCCTATTTCCAAGAATCTGGAAGTTTCTTTTTGGGACGGAACATCTGTGATTGACAAATATAAATAATTTATTTGATATTTATTTGAAGATACAGGAAAACTATCAGAACAGATTCCAGGTTTTGTAATATTCTGTTATTACAGCTTTTTGCCAAATCATCCCTGTTAGGGGAGCTGGGACAGATCTGACAGCCTGATGGAGATGAGACTGCTACAGCTCCACGCCCCCAGGCTCAACCAGCAGCAAGGCTGAGCATGGGTTCCTGGTAGGCACATGCACACATACACAGTGCATAAATACGTATGAGCATGGCTGGTCATACAGATCAACACTGACAGACACACAGAGGACTCACGCGAACACAGATGGCACCAGTGGCCTCATCCTACACTCCTCTCTGGCTAAGCAGGATGGAGCTCTGCAAGTGAGAATATAGATATGTATCTATATACGCAATGAGGATGCCTCCAGCACTAGGGTCAAGTCTGCCCAGCAGCTGCCCTTGGATCTGAGTCTCTCCATCTTGGTGGCATGATGGATGCACAGGCTGCTGACATCTGGTTCCACCCCAGAGGCTGGCACTTGAGTTTGCTCCCTCTGGTGAACAACTGGCCCTTTTGATCCCCTGATCCCTCTATTTTCCCACACTTCTTTCTTCCCAAATCACCTAGATCTAGCCCTTTCCCACCTTTTGTTCTTCCCCTAAACATCCCATAGTAAGTCCTGTGCAATCCTGAAATGCTCTTCCTCCATGTACCATATTGTGCCTGACACCTCCAGGCAGCAAACCCCAGCAGTCTGAACGATGCTGCAACATTGACTCATCGTGATGGGATTCATGCCTGGATGCTGGGGCTGAGGGACAGCCCTGGGAGGGGTGTGAACAGGATGTCCCTTTCTCCGAGTCTTTAGTTTGGGTTTTCGCTTGCCCTTGTGCTTCTCTGTGCTTGCGGACATGAGCCCTTTGATGGGTTGATGGCTCCTGTGACGGGCGTGGGAGTAGCCCGGCAGGGTATTATCTGGGCTCCCTCTGTCGTGTCTCTCTCTGCTCTTTATGGTCATGCAGAGGAGCTTTTATCACATAATCTATCAACATCAGCTACATCTTTGTAGTTGTTGTATACCTAGTCTTAATTATTGGATGTGATTAAAGTACCATCAGTTTTGATATTGACAGTCATATTTTCATGAAAGCATCCAGATATATTCTAGAGGCTGTGTACTGATGTACTGCAAGGCTTAAGACTGCCTGATCCCTGAATTTTAATAACAGGTAAAGTAAAATTCATTCTAGGATTTAATCAGTTCAGTGGAGAGACCCCTGTATGCGGGTTGAATAAATCACCAAAATCCAGACATAGTAAGGTTTCTCATTTTAAAGCCTTAGAATATTTTAAATGAAAAAAACCTGTTCAAAATCAGAAGGTGAAATAAGACAAAATAGTTATTAAATACTTCAATGTTTTTTACATGCAATGATCAAAACGACTCAAAGCAAAAGTCTATGACTTCATTTGATTGGCTGAAAGTTTTAATGAAATTTGACTCAATTTTTAGAAATGCTTTCGTACTCCCTGAAACAATAATTTTTCAGTGAACGTACCATTAATCCAAAAAAAGTGCCAAGCTCTAGATTACATGAGCTATCATAACCTTTATCGCATACAGAACAATTGTTAGTTGTTCCTAATGACTACGTTTTATTTAAGAAATATTCATTGCGTTCAGCTGCCACCTTGTTCCCTCTCTGCAAGAAAATCTCTGTTTGAGGAAGGTTGCTACCAGCTAAACGCAAAACTCCAAAGGCTGTGCAGTCTCAGCCTCCCACCAAAGATGTTCCCAGGGCTGACGTAGGCTCTCCACCACATCTGCAGAGCTGTCTCCACCTCCTGGGAGGCTGCAATCCTTTCCTCTCCCTGCTAACTGACTTGGTTTTGGGCTGTATCTGGGTTGGGAACTTCTAGGTCCTCTTCCAGTTGTAAGCCTTCTTTTATAAGGAAACCTTCCTATGTCATTTCAGAAACACTGATGGAGATGTCACCTTATTTCTGGATGTTTCTAGAACTGTCCAGCTGAGGGATCCTGCCCCTCCAGGATCTGCAGAGATACAGAGCTGTCAAACAGAGGTGTCTATCTCCTATCCACTCTTTCCCTGATTTGCAGCATAACATAAGACAATGAATTAAAGCTTTATTGCTTGCAAAGTTACATCTTCCTAGTAATTGTATTGTTCTAATCTGTTGCCTCTCTCCCTGAACATACAGTCTGTCCCAAGCAAACAATGCAATAATATCTAGTTTATCTACTGAGCTATTCTGGATTAGGCTGACCGTTACATTAAGTTCCTCGTGCAATTTCATTTAGCGTTTCTGAGAAGAGCTGGGTGGAAAAATGGCACAACAATAGATGTAGAAAAGCCAATTTAACAACATCCAACTGCTCCCTGAATTTAGCACTGTGGTGTCCACCATTTTGTGTGAAATACTCTTCTTTAGATATACCTCAAAATAGTGACATAAAAATATGCACAACGAAGCCATTACCCGACAAGGAGAAAGACTCCATAGTCTTGATTTTCAGAGTCTGGATATTGCTCACTCAAAATAGAAATCCAGTTTTTAAAAGCGCAGGTCTTAAACGTTTTGAAATAATTTTTATTCCAGGAGCCTGGCAGTGGTGGAAGTAGAAAGGTGTCTTGTACAGAGGTTACGCGGGCCAGTTTTGCAACTCAGTCGTCGTAACAAACCTCGTAACAAACATTGCAAAACAGAGCAATTTAAAGCAGGTCTCCACAATGACTTTGCTGGCTCCCCTGCCCTTCTGGATCTGCGCTGTGTATGTGCTCTCTCTGCTTTTCACAAAGGCTGTGGCTGCACAAATGTCCCCTCTTCCTGCTCCCCCCATCCCTAAATTTTCTCCCCACTGTCAGACCCATTTGTTCCTCACCACTGGTGGCAGCAGCAGCAGGGAGCGCTTGGGTGGAGAAGACCTCATGGAAAAGCAGCTGCTGTGGGCTTCATGCTGTTTAATCCTTTCCAGAGCTGGTCTCTTGTCTCCTTTTTAATGCTGCCGCTGTCAGTCATGGAGCCAAAGCAGTGGTCACATTAAATATCATGGGGAAAAAACCAGAAATCTTAGCAGAGACAAAGGCAAACAAATAAATGAGGAAACAAAGCCCAAAAGAGAGAAAACAAGTGAGATACTGTCATGGTTTAACCCCAGCCGTCAGTGAAGCCCCACACAGCCACCCACTCACTAACCCCTGGTGGGATGGGGGAGAGAATCAGAAGAATAAAAGTGAGAAAACTCGTAGGCTGAGATAAAGACTGTTTAATGGGTAATGCAAAAGCCATGCATGCAAGCAAAGCAAACTAAGGAATTCATTCACCACTTCCCACGGGCAGGCAGGTGTTCAGCCATTCCCAGCCAAGCAGGGCTCCATCACACATAACGGTTACTTGGGAAGACAAACGCTATCACTCCGAACTTCCTCCCCTTCCTCCTTCTTCCCCCAGCTTCATACGCTGAGCACGACGCCACACGGTATGGGATATCGCCGTGGTCAGGTGGGGTCAGCCATGCCTGCTGTGTCCCCTCCAGCTCCTCATGCACCCCCAGCCTCCTCGCTGGTGGGGTGGGGTGAGGCGCAGAAAAGGCCCTGGCTCTGTGTAAGCACTGCTCAGCGTTATCAACACTGTTTCCAGCACAAATGCAAAACATAGGCCCATACTGGCTACTATGAAGAAAATTAACTCTATCCCAGCCAAAACCAGCACAGATACTCTTTAAATTGTTAATGAAGCATTGCAGTTAGCCTGTTTCCTGTGACAGGACCTATCTGAACTCTGGATGGGCTGAAGCTAGTACTGCTGCTCAGCACTGGGTGTTTGGCTGAAGCAAAGGGAGGCGCCAAGGTGCTTATTGCCCCGGGTCCGAGTGCTCTGTGTCACCTGGAGGAACGTGTGCAGCTGCTTGGTGCCGCTTACCTGTTCCCTGCACACTCCTGTGCAGCTGCATCCGTCTGTGGGCATGTGGAGCATAACGCTCCCTGGGAAGAAAAAAACCCACCCCAGTATTAGGAATTTTCTTATGGGTCTTTAGCTGATCTGGTGTTTAGAGACCAAGAAATTGCTCCCACGGGGTGCACAGTCCCAGACCCATTTCCAGAAAGCGGTCAGTGTCTGATGCCTCGCTGTAAGGGGCAAGGAGCTTCACAACAACCAGACAGTGTTAGTCTGGCTGGGGAAGGCTGCTGCGCCTTTGTTTTGCTGTTTGGCATGTGTTTTTGTGTATACATGTATGTGAACACACTGCGTTGCTGAGGAGCTTAAAGATCTGGGTAATATTTTCTGGTTTCTAAGGTTCATGGCAGCCTTTCTGGTCGTTTCTGGAGAGAAGGCAAAAGAGAGAGAAGGATTTGAATTAAAAAAAGACCTTTCAGGATTAGTACAACTCTTTGTGAAAATATAGGAGAAGTTTCATTTTTGTTGCAGTGAAGGATGAAAATGAATTCCAAAATCTCCCAAGTTGTCATGAAACAAAATTGCTGTGCTGTGGCTGGCTCTTGGCGTTGTGTTATGAGGGAAGTTTCTCTTCAGCTCCTGATATTTGGGAACTGGCTTTTACCTAAAACCACAAAAAATTACATACTTCACAAGCTTGCAGCCTATCCCCATAGCTGAGTTTATTGCAAATCTCATTCATTTGGAGCCTTTCTAGGCTCTTTGACAGAATAGTATGCTGCAGCTTGGATGTTAAAGCACCACATTCAGGAGCCATAGAAACAAAGAAATGCATTTTCTGAAGTTGAGAAATCGGAGATAGTCAAGTCTTCACTATGGCAAGCAAGATAAAATAAAATGATGCATTTAAAGTCAGTTGCAGTTGTGTCTTACAGTTCAAGATTTTTTTTCCTGAAATGCATTGCACTTGTCTTGAGGCCACAGAGCAGGAAAGATGAGAGTTTTTGCATTTTGTTGGGTCTAAGGCAAATAGTACTTTAAAAAAAAAGCCATTGGAAATTCTGCTTTATTTAAAGCAGAGTAGAAGAGACATAAAAGAAGCAAAAGAGTAAGGAAGAGCTGAAAGTGGTTTTGCTTGATTCTACCAGATGTTTGGGCTTTTTTCACAGAGGCCTTTGTTTCTTTCAATCACCGATCATCAAACCTTCCTAGCTTACCCAAACCAGGTTGCTGTAAGTTGCTATAAGTGAACAGTAAAGCATTCTTCTCTACCTGTCCAAAACTCTGATTGAATAGGTGGAACTGGTTACTGTAATGGCTGGGTAAAAAAACCCAACACATCAGCAGTTTGCTGATGCTGCCCTTGAATTTTTGCAAAGGAAGAAAAACAAAAGCCTGTTTTGTGACACCAGATAATACACTATATATTGCAGTCACTGGCCAAAATTGTAAAGTAAGAGGGAACTGGGACAGAATGAAAGGACTGTCAGTGACATCCTAACACTGAATCACTGAGACTGGTTGGGATAATTTTTCCTTGAATAGGAAAAATTGTGACAACTCAAATCACATGAAGAAATTTGGTAACCACAAAACCTCCTCTCCCACCCTGCTGTACTTCTGAGGCAATGACTACAACTGGATGTCTAAAGAAGATTGGTCCTTGCATCAATCCCAGCTTTGCATCAGGAGTTTCAGCTTCTGCCCTGAAGTGACAGGCTTAATATCTTTCCCTCCTCTGGTCACTTCTTTCATTGTTCAGTCACTTCTTTTGCTCAACAAACAGGAAAGATGAAATCTGGAGGAGGTCTGCCTGCAAATAAAATACTCGCGCTGGCTGGGGTCACGAGATTTAAGCAGATCCTCCCTGGGTCATGCAACCAGGATTAGCTCAAGGGATGACTGTCCCAGTGCAGCCGGTAGCCACTCTACAGGCTGAGCTCTGACATGTGTGTAATACAAATACTGCAAACACAGAGGTTTGGAACACTTGACAAATAATACAACTTTTTTGTGAGAACAATTCCAGAACGAAGTAACTCCAAGTAAACAAGGGTTTTACAGTCATGGAAAACACACAGTGAGGTAATCAACTTTACAAATGCTTAAATAAAGTTGACAGGAAATTAATAAGCACTGTCATGCATCTGTGAAACTCAGTTGTTCTGTTAGACTTCTGCAAGATAATGTTGTAAATCATGAAGTACAGCTAGGAAAAAATAGCAGTGTTTTCTACGCAAGGTATAGAATAATTCCCCTCCAATTTACCAGGTCTCCAAATTTATGTTTTAGCCAGTAGTTATTCTGTGCTACTTATGGATCATCTGTCTCCCACGTATTGCAAGGAAGTGCAACTCTAATGTATCATAGCCTCTCATAAAAAAATTGTCCTTCACAGAAGGGCAATTCTGAAGATAAACTGTCTAAAGGGCTTCCTGTGAAATGCAAAAGCAGTCTTATAGAGCTAATAATGGTTTTTCTGAACTTGCTGATAAAACTATTAATGCCTTTCTTCGCTCACAGCAATTGTCATCCCATTAGACACTGGAGAATCTAATTTTCTTTAGCTGAGTCTTTGCTGCCTAGAATGACTCCTGTGAAATGACATGCAACATCAAGAATTGCATTTATAGTTGTTTTTGCTCTTTGATGCTATAAAGATGGTGATCCCAAGAAAGTGTCACATTTGCAATATTCATTCAAGCATGTGTAACAATAAGATATAAGTAAATGCAGTTAATTTTCATTCTGCTGCACTGCCCTTGGCCTGATATTGGTCCCGAAGAGAATTTTTTAAAAACAAAGATAATTTCTTCATTTGTTCCATTTTAAGTGGATGAATTTAACTCTCATGAGCTGGAGGGAACAGTGCCAATGGTAGTTGAAGTTTAAGTAAAGCCTGTACCAAGCAAGACATTTGGAAAACTCCTGCACTGCCAGTGTCTAGTTTTCAAGAAAATTCCTTCCAGACTGAGCAATGAACTAGAGTGAGACCCCTTCCAGCTGCAGGCTGGTAGAAAGGTGTGTATTGCTTGTTGGTACAACATCTCAAAGAAGTGAGGAGCCTGGGGAGGAAAGTGAATTACTCAGAACTGCAACTCCAGTAAGCCATATTTTGTAAAGAGCGCACCATACCTGATGCCCTTGCAGTGAGCATTTGTTAAGAAAGCACCCCAGAATTTAAAAAGCAGAAGAGAACATCATGGGAATGGACCCCAAGCAGAGTAGCACCTAGGTTTTTCCAGCATGAGTTTTAGGATGCCTCTGGCTTCCTTCAAGGAATGCGCTTGGAGGTTTTTTCTGCCAAAAGTGGAGATCCGCCTGCTAGGTCCTCGCCCTGCAAGGCCTGCTAGTGAGGAGGGGTAAATGAAAATGGGGAGAAATAGCAAGGAGGAAACTGTTCCCTGAAAAGAGAGGGAAGAACCTATGATATCCTTCAAAAGGAATGATAAATCCCTCCAACATCTTCCCAAATGGTTCTTTCAGCTTCTAACAGGGAAGGTTTATTATGCTTAGGTGGACCTTGCCTTAGCATCAGTGCCTTCAAAGGAAAAGGCACCCTACAGATTCAGCTGTTGCACTGGATTTCGTTTCATCTCCAGAGTATCTTAGACAGCCTGAGGCAGGATTTATGATTTACATTCCTTCATTACTGACAGAACAAAAGAAATAAAAAAATACAGGATGGATTGTTAAAAAAGCCTTTGTTATTGATGATTTACCTTTTCACACTGTATTCACTCATAGCTGTTGAGCCGTGTGACTTACTGGGATTTTCAGCGTCTTCTTTATTGTTGGGTCTTCTTTAGAAAAGATGCAATTTAAAGGTTAGTGTTGTTGAAGGCATATAATGGTACAGTAATTGAGAAATCAAATGGAAAACACACTTCTATTTCAGACTGTCAATCGGATTAAATGAAAACTAGTTAAAAATATCTAATGTTTTTAAAGTTGTATGTTATCAGAAGACAACACAGAAAAGCTGGGTGAGGGTGTCTGCATGATTACAGTTCTCCACACAGGAACATGGGATCTCTAGCTTACTGTATTTAGACCTAAACATAATTAACCTATTTGCTAGAATAATCCTTGAACTAATAAAGAAAGCATTTAATTTTGCAAAGAAGTAAAATGATACGTAGAAATTATGATTTTGCCATACAGATCCGAAAAATGATTTACCTTCTTAAATCTTTTTTTTTGTTTCACTCTTAATTTCTGATAAGTTCTGATGTCTATTGACCTAGTGCATAGACTCCCACTGAAAAAATTTGTCCCCCATTGGTTAAGCACCTGGCCATGTCATATTTGTTTTCTATATTGCTTTAGAGAGGAAAAGAACAGAAACATTATTTTTACCTCTTGTGTTGCAGAATCAGAAAGACTTTTTTAAAAAATAGTCCTTTCTTCTTGAATAATAATGCCTGCTGATTAGAGCTATTAATATTTTCCTTTCCAAATTTAAGTAATTTAGGAGCTACCGTTAATCTGGAATAATTTTGACAGGAAAGTCAATCCTCAGGTCGTGCACTCAGGACATATAAATGAGATTAATTCTTTGTCCTCTGAGACATGAGGCAGGTGTAACTGCCCCCAGGGCTTTGCTCTTCAGCGTAGAGGAGTGCAGCAAGGTGGCACAACAGGGAGGTTTGTCTGAAGATAAGAAAGAAGCTCGGCGAAACGAGGTGTTCTTCAGTTGTTCCTGAGGAAGAAAAAGCTTTTATTTACAAGTGCAGTTTTTCTCAGAGAGCTGACAGTAAGCGTGGTGGTGTCAGTGTCTTATGAAGTGTTTTCCCAGTAACTTCCAGACTGAATTTGCTTCAGTTATTTTTCTGTTTGGACTTTATGCAAAACTTCAAGCCTGCCTGGGGAAGAGTCGCTGCGCAAACATGCATTTGATTGGCAGATTGGTCCTTTAGGACAGCAAACTGTGGTATGATGACTCCTTAGAAAACTCATTTTTTAAAGAAATAGAGTAAACGAATGGGTGAATTGTTAGGAAACAGGAGTAGAATAGGAGAGTGTGTAGCTTTGGAAGGAAAGAAAGAGAAGGAAAAAGTTACAATACTGAACTACTCATTTGCCTCAAATACCTGTTTGGTATTTTAGATACTGCCTTGCCTGAAGAAAAGAGAAGTGTAATGTTTTCACCTACATAATCCTGAAATAAAAAAATGGCTACCAGGCTGCTGGGCTACAAGTGGCTCCTGAGAAGCAGAAGCAGGAGCGAAGAAAAACATTGAAATGGTCCATTAAATGTTCCAGGAAGCCTTAAATGAATAAAGGCTCTGAATGAGCAATGTGTACGTGTGTGTGTGTATATATATATATATAAATATTTTTCCTCCAAATAACAGGAAAGTGTATTCTGTTTTGCTTACTGTTCTTCCTTAGTTCTGTAATAGAAACTACTGATACTATTGACTCATTGCATAAGGAAAAAAAAAATTTCTAAGGTAGAGATGTTTAATAACGCAGCAAGTAAAATGCATTGCTCGTGCTCGGAAATAAACCACTGAAGACTATGCATTGACACATTAAGGTGTAGCTGTAGTCACTGCTTTAACTTTTGTGTTACAAAATTAATTTGGAGATAGTTGTATAACTTTTTTGTGTTTTATTGATAAGACAAAATCCCTTACGTGTGTTGGCTGAGTGTATTTGTAGAAATAGCAGGAAGTAGAAATGCATTTCTGTCACCCAACTAAGCACAAAATTTTTATCATATACAATAAACGTTTCTTGAGGAAGAGTATTAAAAAAAAGTCCCAGTACCTTTTCAAAGTTGGCTTAAGATTTACATCAATTTTATCCCTACGGGCAGATGCAAAAGTCTGTTGAATCCTTAAAATTCATGCAAGCTTTATTTCACTTTTTCAGGAGGCTTCTGAGGGTTAATAAAGGAGTCAAGGTTCCTACATAGATGAGACCAAAATCATTGAGAGTATTGGTAAGTTGGCCTTCTCCAGCTTTTCTCAGACTTCAGTTCAAACACATCTATTGCTAGTTCTAGCTTTTCTTTTTAATTTTTTTTCCTCCAAAAATTTTCTGGAAATTTTTTATCTGTCTTCATTGTTTTAACAGTTTTGTGGGCTGCTAAATTGAAGGAAATGGAGTTGCTTACCATTACCATTGTTGAAACAGAAATTTTTAAAAAGTCACTTCTAGTGGCATTTTATTTAGAACACAATAGAAACATTATGAATATGTATTGTATGAAGTCTGAGAGAACATCTTCAGAAAAAGGGAGAAGACTTTGAAAAGTCCTGTATATTTTAGGTCTTCTATTCAGAATAGTCACTGAAGTGAAGATAAGAAGTAGGAGAAATACCTAGATAATATAATTTGCAATGCTGTTGGAGTTTGCCTTTGGGAAGTTTAAGAAAGACACTCTACCTTCCCTTTGCTGAGTACTGCAAAAATAACAGCGATCCATCCACTGGGATCATCTCACACCATGTGACCGTTATTCTGGTGGTGAGTGTTCAGTTTAGTGTTGTTCCATAAAATGAGTAATACAGCGCACCAGTCTGAAAGAAGCCTGATGAAATACTAATGTAACTGTAAGTCCTGCTGGAGAATGTCTCCTGTGAATATATAACAGACATATTTATACTGTGCGGTATTTTGCACTAACAAATGGTCTCCTCCAAATGCCTGCATGCGTATTTGGCTATGAGCAAAAAAACTAGTTCAATACAAATCATTCTCATCTCTGCAGCAGCATGAACAAGATTTCTATATGGAAAGACTGAGGTATGCAGAATAAATTTCAGGTCTTAGATTAGAAGCTTAATTTAGAGGAAAACAAAATCTATATAATCTTTTTCTGTTCCAGTGACAATAGCAGAAACTGAATTGATTTAAATTAGTTAGAAGGTCCACTTATGCATAAATTGACAAGTAAAGAAGACATGTATGTGGTCCTAAAGTTTACAATAGATAGGATATAATTAATACAAAGAAGTACAAGATGTGACACCACAGATGGGGTTTTTTTTGACAACTGATTTGGTAACAAAGATTTTGCCAAAGAAGGAGAAATTACTTGTTAGTCCCATTTGAGATTTCTTTGCAAGTCAAAATCAATAAAATCATCATCATTACTGTCTGTTTTCTGGTAGCTGTCTTCTGCGCTGAATATTAAAGAGATTTCAGAATGACTGAAAAAAAGAAAGACATTAGAATGGTGAGAAAATTCTTTTATATTTTGCTCAAACATATCTCTATTGATTTGTCAGAAAGAGCACCTAGAAGATTTATTGTTCGTCAGAGGATTATGTCAAATGATAAAAGGCTCTTTTCAAATTGAAGGAATTAAGACAAAGAATTAGAATAACCTTTATTGCCTGCCTTTTTAATGCTTTATGTTGCATTTTTCACTTTTTTTTTAAAGAGACAGTGAATATAAAGCAATTTCTGCCCTGCTTTTTATGCACATAACGCCTTTACTTGCAAGGATTCCAGAGTATTTTCCCATCTAAAACCGGTTGCTGAAAGACATTTCAACCATGCTGACACCTTATTTCCATTCTCATGTTCAGCAGCTGAACACTGTCTATGTTTTAGGTAATCGTGAGCATTCTTGTTCCATGTTGACCATTGCTATTTTTGCTCTGTTCTAAGGAGAATTGGGCCCATAAAAATGGAATACTTTGATGTTTTGCCGGTCACCATGAAGTAACCTTTATAGCAAGACAGAGAGAAATTAAAAATGAGGGAAAAATTTACTTGCTGTTGTCTGCATGCTAGAAGTACAGCATTAAATTTAGGAAGAAGTACAGAGGAATATAGAACTTGTAGTTGTCTATTTGGCAGTCCTCAGTTGTGTTTTGCCCAGCTACTGACACCTGAGGACACTTGCATAGCCCGGTGGTTGGAATCCAGTCTTTAAATAAAGCCTTTGCCATATCTTGGACAGTGGTTTACTAAAGAAAATCCTGATTTGGGATCATTGATAACTTTATACCTTGACTTGCTACAGATTTTGAAATTTTCCAAGCTTCTGCTGTGATCTGTAATTTAATAACGAAGGCAGAATTAAGGCCTACAGTACCTTCATCATGCCTGTTTCCATTAGAAATATCAGTAACTGTGGAACTGATAATTGGAGCCATCTCCTACTCTCCCAATAAACCGAACTTGCTAACAGTTGGTCTGGCAGTGCGCTGTGAGGAAAGAAATAACACATCCACAAGTTAACTTTCCTTTATGCCTGGTAGATCATGGATCCTTATGTTCTGAAACTTAGATTTAGTATTATATATCAACAAACAAGTGTATTTATTCAACTGTAGAAATGAGAATAATGCAGAAATTGAGATGAGGCACAGTGACACTGAGGTATTTTCAGGATGGGATCAGGCCTTTTCTGAGGGGTACCAAGGCAAGAGCGTTGTGCTATAGATCCCGAGCTTAAGAAAAGCTGTTAATACTGAAAATGTAAGTGTTTTGTAACAAAGGCGTCATTTTTGTCTTCTTATTTTGGGTGCAAGAAGCAGAAACGACAAAACCACACCATATCATATCTTCAGTATATTGACACCAATCAGATAGTTTATCTCTTTTTCTTCTTTGTCTGAGACCTTCATCTTTCTGAGATGAAGGTAATCCTCTGAAGGCATGAAGAGCAGGAACAATCTCCACTATGTTTGCTGCTGTCTTGAACCCTAACATAGTATGCACATCCCAGAAATGCTTAAGTTGAAATTCAGCCAGCCATCAATGTTAAATGTTGATTGCTCCTAATCAAAATGAGCAAAGGCGAATCTTTGATGAAAATCTTAGCAGTGAATTAGATGAAAGCATTTTCTTAGTTTCCTTGGACAAGGAGAAATGAGGGAGGACACTCGGGGACTTTGATTAGCTGATCAACAGGAACAGGCCAATCTAAAAAAAAATGACCGCAAACTGACTCCTGATTACACAAAGAACAAATAGAAACAGTGTGGGGATAACAAAGAAGCACTCTCTTATGGCTTAGTTGCCTCTTTGCTAGGTGTCTAAGCAGCCTTGCATTCAAGGGGTACCAACAGATGCATTTTTTTTTAAATGTATGTTGATTTTTCAAGTGAAGAACAAACTCTTTTGACCTGAGAGGACTATTGGAGGAAAGGAATTTTAAAGATTTCCACTCAAGGGTTCTGCAGCACTGTAAAACAATTAACATGAATATGTCTTTAGAGTTGCCTGGTTTTGTCTTGCTGCCTCTTAGTCTATGTCTAGTATGCAGAAGAAACAAACACTATTTGCATCAGTGATGAATGACGAATGAAGATAAAACATAATTCTGAACTTGTTTCACCTCTTTGAAGTGACTCAGGCTTGCCTACAGGCACTCTTTTAATCTGTGAGGCAAAGCAGCAGCATTGTGAGGGCCATCTTCCCCTTCTGTACACTGGAAGGCAATGTTTTCCACCAGTGAGTGATTTTCTAAGTTTACTAATACTCACAGCTATGTCACTAACACATGTTTTTGGGGTTTGGAGGGATGTGTAATGTCCACATGTAATGTGTAATGGTGTGACATGCTCTTACGTTCTTTCATTTGTAGTAAAATGTCTTTTCCAACATACATGAAGTAATTTTTTATCATCTTCACAGTCATACATTACGCATATATATACATATATATACACATATACACATATACAGTTACACCTACCTACAACAGGGAGAGGCCCAGTTTTGGGGCATACTACTTCCAATCTGCTTAGCTGTGACTGTTAAATGCACTGACGCTATGATGTTTAAAACAGTGGATGAAATGATTCTTTACACTAACACTGTAGTAACTCTAGGTAGTGATTTGCTGCTGCCATCTTTATACATTTTGCATAATACAACAAGGCTTTGATTTGGTTTGGGCTTGTGGATGTATTTCACATCTTAGAGTGAGTTAGAAGATGAAATGCTGTAAGATAGTGGGAGAATGTTGCTTTCACAGCTGCCTTTCCCTGACAAGTTAATCACAACCCCCCTCCCTCCAGTACTGCCTCGTATGAGTAACTGGACATATCTAATGACTATCTGGTAATTAGAATTTGAACTCTTTCGCTAGACTAATTTATTAGTTAATATCATGTGAAATTTGATGTTAATATGTCCTAAGGGCTAATCTATTCAGGTTGCAATACAGAGATTTTAGTAGTCTAGTGTGCTTTGGTAATCAGAAGGAACTATGTGATTAAGGCTTGTGGCTCGAGCAATTAAAAAGGATTGGTTTTGAGTGCTCATTTCAAGGTTGTTGGGGCATTTATGGAAAGGGATTCCTATAGCAATTTTGTCTGTAAATTCAGTGTAATGTGGACCTGTCATAAATCACTGTTCTCTTTCAAGTAAACTACCACGTATCCCACATGGTTTAGGATGGGAGAGCTGCTTAGCACCAAACCATCACCAGTGTACTAGAAGTGAAAGAACTGCTCATCCCCGAGATTTTTTTTTCAGTTATTGCTTCTTTATCCAACCAAAGCGTAAAGGTTGGAACTCAGAGAAAACTGAGATAGGAGAAAGTAAAGAGGAGATATGACATGTGTTTAAGTAATATCAGGGTTACTGATAGGCTTTTAAGCATCATTCAGAGAGCTCATATTAAATTGCTGATCTGCTATTATCCTGAAGTCCCTGGTTTCCAATTCCCATTCTATAATATCGCCCTTTATACATTGCTTCCAGATGTCATTTTGCCTTAAATGGTACAAACCCACACTTTGAACTGACTTTATTTTACAGTGAATTGTACAATTCTCTGTACAGTTTTCTAATCTTCATTCAGACAATTTTTTGGCCCCTCAGAATTTTATATTTTGGAAATTATAAATGTAGTTCTATTCAGATCAAAACAAATAATTTTCGGTGGTCTCAGGATTAATCTCACTCTCAGGGGAACTGTGCTGTAATGAAGTTCATGGAATGATTGATGATTACTTAAAAGATCTATCTATTAGGTGGGTCTTAATACATGTGAAATATCATCTGCTGGCCCCACTCTAATTCACTGTTATCAGGATGTATGTGGCACCAAAGCAAATAGTTTACAAAGTCTATCACATTTACACGGTTACCTTCATTGACTGAACTTGTAGTCTCCTCAAGGAATTAAATCAAGCATGTTTGACAAAACCTGTTTTCTGTAAGACCATGCTGACTGGCACCAATTATATTTCCTTCCTTTAATGTCTTTGTTGAGCAAGAGCAGCAAAGAGCTTTCAGCTAGTTTGCAGAAAAATCATTTTGCTGCAATAGAAACTCTCCAGGCAGAAATCTCCAGACAAACCAGGCTCTTTCTTTTTGCACTGTGCATCTGTGAACCAAAAAATGAAGCATACAGGCTGCTGCAGTCATGGCCAGTGTGCAAAATATCCCAGCTGATTGGGATTTTAAACAGAGAATATTCAAGTGCTAATTATCTTTAATCAAATGGTCCACTCTGAAGATCAGACCCAAGTACTGAGAATCCTATTGAAGTGATCATGCTGCAGGAGCGACAGACCCTTCTGGTGGGCCTATTCAAAACAAGCCTGGAGACTGATCAACTCACAGTTAGGTAGCATGAAGGACTACTCTCATGCAGAAGACTAACGCTGTTTTAAAAAATACAACCAGATCCAGGAGGAGACACTATACTACTTCCACAAAAAAAATGCTGTTTTGTTTCCCATAAATACGATGATAAAATGACTGCAGAATTGCTTCAAACATCAAAGCACTAGCAAAGCTTTTGTATGGGCACAACATAAAAGAGGAAATCTAAAATCAGGCTAAATGATGGACGCAGTCAAGAACGTTAGAGAAAACAGTACAAGTTTTCTATGATTTTGCGCTACCCTTCATACTTGTGAAGAACAAGGAGTGCCAATAAAATGGCCTCATTTTCACTGAACAGGGTACAGGACTACAGAGCCATTCAGTAGCTACTGAGCTGCCTCCTGGGTTCCCTGGGCACCTCCAAGACCATAAACACCTACTGCAAAACATAGGGGACATATCATAGTTTGTATCAGTCATGACATGACAAATCACTGCTTCTCTACTCGTGTCTCTCCAGTTATTTTGCAATCCAGGGACGAACAGAAATGAGAGCGTAACACTTCTCTAGGAAGAGAGGAAGAACATACAAATGAAATAGTAGCGTGAGCAAACTGTTGCTCTTTGGACCAATGTGTTTAGGTCACCCAAACATACTTAGCACCTTATTTTGCTTTTGGTGCATAAGCAGATCTGCTTCTCCAGGTAAGGTCTTTCAGGGGTAGGAATTCTTCTAGAGTACATTTTTCCCTTGCATTACATTTCTACCTGCTCTCTTAAGGCACTGGACATGACTTCTCCAAAAGGCACAAAGGCACAGTCCTGAAACCTGGTAACTTTTCTTTTTATTCTGGCCCAATTCTATACCTGGCTATAGCCTCATTAACATCTGGCACTTTTTCCTGATGTATTTTGTTCAGACTCGATCACACAATCACTACCTTTTTCTTCTGAAACATCTGCTCTTTCAGTACTTCTGCCTTTACTCTGTTCAGATTTCAATCTAATTTCCAGTGATTTATTGTACGGTATGACTTACCATGACCTTCTTGTACATAGCCAATGCACAAAAACCTCATAAAACATATTTTTGGTGGATAATAAAAAGATGGAAAAGGGTAAATGAGTATTTCATATCTGAGAAAACTTGTACAACAGTCAGTTTTACTTAGAAGTTTTGCAGAAAGGAATGTGTATCAAGCCAATAACTTCAGTTCAGGAACACATTACTTTAACCAATTGTTTTTTTGACCACATCATATTTTCCTATTCTTAGGTTATCTAAACAATAATAGTGACTTATTTATAAAATTGGAACATCTTGATCTAATTTGTCCTGGCATATGCAGATGTTTGCATTAATTAAACTCAAAATGAAATTCGAAGACAAGTATTTAAAAGCATCCAAATGATCTTGTTATGAATGACAATTATGCCTTAATGATCTGAAAAACCTCTGTGTCTTGAGTGAAATCCTTGCCCTTCCAAAATAAAAGGTAACACTTCTATTGCCATGGCAATGGGCTAGAATTTCAATTAATTTATTCAGATAATAGCGCTTTAAGCTATGCAAACATTAAATCTTTATGCAGACTAACAGTAGGTACAAGGATGCTTTTAGTTGTCTGAATTAATGCCTTAAAAATGCTCAAGTGATTTAGGTTATTAAGTCCTATCTGAAAAAGACATGACATTTAGAATAGGGTGGTGCCACCACATTTTTTTTGAGCCAGCAGCCACATCAAATCAACTAAAACAGTCTCTTTTGGTTCTCATAACCTGAAACAAATGGAAACCCAAGCTGAAAAAAGAAGTGCAACAAATGGGTAGATTATAGCACTGACTACACAAAGGTTGGTCTGGAGCTGCCTTGTGTTAAATGCTGCTGGGAGAAAGTGGAACTCACCAGCTCAAATCTGCGTCTTCCACCAGAGCACCCTGACCACTGTATTGTAGTACAGTCTGTGTAGTTTGCACTTAACCTCTTTGTTCAGTGTCACCTATCACAAATAAGATCTATCTGTATGGCTATATCTGCATTAGTGGTCAATGGAGTGGATCAGTAGATTGAAGCAGTTGCTGCAGACGCTCCTCACATCTCTTGTCAAAGATGGTTTGGAGGGTTTACATTGTCCTGGGCTTGATCTGTGCTTTTGGACCAGAAGTCCATACTTCCTCGGTGGTGTGAAGCTTTCAGGAGGTAAATCTGTCCTGAAAATCTCTTCCTCAACCGTGGATACTTCGGGGAAGTGCTATGCTGTCCTTGTGTCATGCAGACAGCATAGACCGCTGCCCATACATGCACCATTGCCCAGACTGTCCGTGTCCACTCCTTCAAGAGGAAATATACNTGGTGTGAAGCTTTCAGGAGGTAAATCTGTCCTGAAAATCTCTTCCTCAACTGTGGATACTTTGGGGAAGTGCTACGCTGTCCTTGTGTCATGCAGACAGCATAGACCGCTGCCCATACACGCACCATTGCCCAGACTGTCCATGTCCACTCCTTCAAGAGGAAATATACCAGACTATCCTTAGGGAATGTGTTCACTGGCCTCCTCTCCTGTCCAAAGAAAGCAGGAGGATTTTTTTGAGAGTGGAACAGCTTCAGTAAGAGGAACTGCCAGGAACATTTCCCTAAATATCAGTGTATTCTGCACATGCAGGTTCAGCCTCCTGCCACCTGGGGAGCTGGGTATCTTTGCTCTCGGTGAGTACTCTAATGACTATATCCCTTGGTGAAAGAGGGTACAAAGAGTACCACTCTTCCTTCAATGTTTTACAAAACTAGTTCATTCATGTTTTCAAATCCCAAACTGTGAAAAATTCATTGTAAAGTCATAAGCAGTTCCAAAATGTTCGTAACTACATTTTTTTGACCATAGCTAGTGAGCAAAAAATCACACTAAGTAAAAAATCATCAAGTCCTAATTATTGATTTAGGCCTCTGGGAAAATCGATGAGGAGTTTCCAGTAAGTAGTTTATAGCCCCCTTGCTTGGGGCAAGGTGTCCTGGTTTGACCAAATGCAGCATTCCATCCCATATGTGTCATACTCAATATAAAACTGAGGGATCACAAGGGTCACTGCCTCTTCTTTTACAGCCAGGGGCCTGAGGGCACTAATGGGCTTTAATGGCCTTAAGCAGCCTCTGGTGCTTCTACCCACACCCGTGGCCCAGGAGCCTATTTCAGCCCAGCATGGGGCTTTCAGTGGGTGTCCTAGTGATGTGCCAGGTTACTGCTCTCTAGCTCTGCCCAGCTCCTTGCTCAAGTGTCAGAGGAGGACTCTGCCCGATTCTTCTGCCTTCAATCCTGATCCATGCATTCCTGAATCCAGTTCCCACCTGCTGCTGAGTACAGTCTGGGACTTTCCTGGGGTGGGCCCCACAGCGTCCAGGTGATGTATTTGTCATCGGGGAGGGGGGGCTCAATATCAGATTTGTATATATTTCATTATTCTTCCTCCTATTATTATAATACATTATTATTGTAGTTAGATTAAAGCTGTTTTAACTTTTCCAACCTGTAAGTCCTTTTCCCTTTTCTCTTTTTCCCTCCTTTTGGTGAGGGAGTGGGTTAAAAAAGAGTGTCTGTTGCCTGTTTAATAGCCAGCCCAGCCTTAAACTGTGACACAAGGAAAACCTAAAGTCCCATAGAAAAGTGAAATGAACAAAATTATTGCAATCATCTCAAAAACCCCTTTTTAATAAAGGCAATTTTTTTCTAGAGGACATCAGGAACCTTCATCAGATCTGATCACCAGTTGTGGCTTCAGGTGGACACAACCCTGAGTGATGTGCCTTGACAAACGTTGGGCTGTATGTGCAGCCTTTCTGCTTCCTGTACACGCTGGAAAATTCCAGTGAGGAAGATTCTTGCTGCCTACACTGCTTTTCTTTCTTTATCTTCCTATTTATTTATTTACTTGCATGATCACCAGTAATCAGCCATAGCCGCTGTCATCAGCGGTGCCAGTTCACCCTGGCCCATCACATATCCAATACTTTTGCCCTAGATAGCCTTGTATCGCTTTGTAATGAAGTTTTTGCTGCTGTGGGGAAAGCTGAAAATACAACTGCTTAAAAATGAAATTACCTCAATTCAATTTTTACAGTGTATAGAGCATTTACTTGAATGCTCCTTTCATTGCAATCAATATCAAAGAACTCAATATGCCTGCCCTTCACACAGATGGTATCACAGTCCTTTCTCTGTGATTCCAGCAAGCCTGTGCTAAATTTCTGTAAGTTCTGGGCACATCAAGTGTCTCACAGTAAAGGATATTGATTGAAGAGGTATTCAAGTGAGGTAGGAGTTAGGGGCATTGATTTATCAGAAAATGATAAAAAAACCCCGACTTAGTTTGAGTAGATGGTAATGAGCTTGGACAAGGCAATACCGTTAATTGCTGTTGACTGTGCGGCATCAATCTATTTGAGCAATATAAAAACATACAATGGATAGGAATTTAAATACTTAAATGAGTTGCTACTAGAAACTAGATCCTAAAATTAAGGGAAGGAAAATATTAATTAAAAATATGATGTAGTCTTCCAAACATCAATGAAAAAACTTAAAGATTTAAGCAGACGCTCATAGGATAACATGAACTGCATTATTTACTGAACTATTTAATATGCATCTTAAAGAATTGTGTAAAGAGACAGTCTTTACTTAATCATTGCTGATACAGAGCTGGGTGAGGATAAACACCCAATGTAACTGCTGATATGTGCCCAGCCAAGCCGTATGATAAGATAAATGCAGACAGGAATTTGTGGGAACGGGTTGGAAAAGTACCTTTATGCTGAGCAATGCAAACGCTTGCTGATCACCATCAGATTTTAGGCAGCACGGACTCCTGCACAGAAGAATAATAGGGTAGTTCAGGGTAGTTTGGTCCAGTATATAATTCATGCATTATTTCTGTTCCTTAACAAATATGACAATTGTCAGTAGGGTTCAAAATCTCAGCTGAACAGCAGGCAGATCAAAACAGATATGTAACAAATGGAGATAACAAGAGAAATACAGAAGTTTCAAACAGGTGAATTTAGGAAGCTGCTTCAAGATGTGAAAAAGTGGAAATCATCTACATCTTGCTAAATGTGCCATTACTGCTTTGGAGCTTGATGTTGATCTGTGCCGTACAGCGTGATAAAGGACATTAAAAAGGCACTTAAGTCCAGTTGGGAAGGATTGCACACAACACAGGAAAGGTTTGAGCAAAAGGAGAGTGGGATGTCATGTCTTGCTTGTCTTGTGAACTTACACCAGAAGCAGGTGAGGGGCATACGGTTTCCCCAGAGAAGCTAGAAAAGACAACAAACTCCAAAAGAAGAGAGGTGAGGGGACAAGTTAACATCTTCCTACTCTCTAGTGGGAATTTAAAGATAATATCCTAGGTCAACATTACTGTGCACACACTCTTTCCTCATGCTTCTTGAAGAACCTACCATTTTCACCAACATCAGATGGCAATAAACATAATTTTCCAACCATGAGATCAAGGGTCAGATTCACCCTGGGCATGATGAGATACAACTCAATTGCAAGTTATTGATGGCAGACTTACATCAGCTAATATTAGACTTAAATTTGCCTCAATCACTGGAAAAAATGATTCACATGATTAAATTTCAACAACAGTGATGTAGTGGGACAAATAGTATACTGTTTTACATGTCTCTCTTGAAGCTGCCTGAAAAAGTCAACCATTGACAGCTCTTTCCTCTATGCTACATCACTTAAAAAAACTGTTAGGCAGAAAAAATGCGGTACTTTCTCATACTGGTGACTGTAGTAAATCCAAGAGAATTGACCCATTGCAAAGACCACTTGAATAAAGCTGTTTCCTCTATGGTATGCCTGAAAGCGTATTTGAACTATGAAAAATATTACTATATACAACACTCTCTGAGCCCATAATATGTCATTAAGGTAATCAGCTAGTAATTTACTGCCTTTCTTCAGGACTAAAATAATGTTTGTCATACACAAGAACAGTCTATCTTCCCAAACTCATGATGTGTAGAAATAAGAGTTAGTTGGGTGAAACGAGTGGCTAGATCGCTTGCTATGCAAGTCAGTAACGACAGGCTTCAGCTAGTGTAGCATAAACATACACGTAACATGCTGAACAATATGCAATAGTTCATGAAAAGGAAACAAAATAGGAAAAACAACAAGACAGTAAAGATATTAAGTAAAGTATTAAAGCCAGGAGATAATGACTCTGATTTATAAAATGCGACTGTATGAGAGTCAGGATTGGTGCAAAAGCCCGTAAGGATTTGAGTTGGTATTTTTTAGTTGGAAGTGCTGTTTCATAAAACCAGAGTTATTTATCAGATGGAAATTTTGTTGAAATGATTACAGGATCATTGACATTGAAAAGTTTTAAAAATTGTAAACAGGTCTTCTAATTTGTTTGTGTTTGGTTTTTTGTTCAGAGGAATATTTGTTTTGAAACATAGGGTAATGCTAGAGATTTTGCCTTCATATGCAATAGCTTTTGGAGACTTGACTCTATGGCTCGATTTTTAATATGAACAAAGTTTAGACTACTACTAGTAATCCCAGAACAGGGAAAAGTCCACTTCTAGAGGTGATTCTAAAGTATAAAAATTTTATATTATTAATAGTTTCTGATGTTT
>VZSC01001229.1:0-13244 GCA_013398225.1 Steatornis caripensis
AGGACACTGCCACAGGCTGGTTTTGCCACAAACCCAACAATAAGCCTCCAATGTCAGTTACTAGTATTAACCAGAGCACATAAGGGTGAATAAGGACCTCAGGAGCCTGTGCAATAAAACCACGTACATCAATTTCAGATGAGAAGAGAGAGGTGTATTCTCTCATCCTCTCCACAAGATAGCTTCCCCAGCACAGTACGAGCACCAGTGCTAGGGCCAAGCACATGACCATTGTTTGTATTAACATGTTCCCAAGCTCAGTAAAATAAAGAGGTATTCAGTGCAGCATGCAAACTCCACAGACACAGAAGCCTGACAATTAATAACTGCTATAGCTGTAATATGCTCAGTTCACAACTCCTGTTGTCTCAAGCCACATGTTGGGCACCAAAAAGGACTGTGGTTTGCTGACATTGGCTGGCTGCCAGATGCCCACCAAGCAGCTCTATTTCTTCCCCTCTTCAACAGGATGGGGGAGAAAACAAGATGAAAAAGCTCATGGGTCAAGATAAAGGCAGTTCAATAAAGAAAAGCAAAGGCTGTGCACGGAAGCAAAGTAAAGCAAAAAGATTTATTCTCTGTTTCTCATCAGCAGGTGATGTCCAGCCACTTCCTTGAAAGCAAGGCCTGAGTACACATAGTGGTTTCTTCAGAAGACAAATGCCTTAATAACAAATCCCTCTCCCACACACTTAGCTTTTATGTTACTGCTAAGCACAACTTCATATGGTACTGAATATCCCTTTGGTCAGTTTGGGTCAGCTGACCTGGCTATGTCCCCTCCCAAACGTTTACCTACCCTCAGCCTACTGGCCTTGGGGCAGAGTTTAGCTAGACAGACATAATGCTGTGTGAACTCTGTTGAGCAATAACCAAAACACTGGTGTGTTATGAACACCATTCTAGCTACAAATACAAAGCACAGTTCTATAATGGCAGCTATGGGGAAATTTAACTCCATTCCAGCCAAACCCAATACATACATCATGCTCATCTGTGAGTCCAGCATCACCCAGCTGCAATTACAGTCCCAGCTCCCTCCACTCTACCCTTGGAGTGTAAGGGGAATGCCCTGTCCTCTACCACTCAGGCTCACAGTCAGCCAAACTATTCCTTTACACTAAAACAGGGGAAGCATTGAAACCGCCTTCCTTGGCCCCACACCGCTGGCAATTGACATTACTGGCCACTCTCCACTGTGCTTTCCTGCCCAGGCCTCAGTAAGGCAGAAACCCACTGGGACCTGCCTGTCCCAGCTCTGAATTTTTGTTCCTCTGTCTGTCTAATTGGCTTAGAGTTGCCCTCACCAGGAATGTGCTTGTCCCAGAACCTTCTGGCCCTGGGACATTTTTGGAAAGGAGCAGAAATTGTAGCAGGGATGGGATCTGGCTCTCCACCTGGGCACAACAGGTCACCCTGAGGGATTTCCCACATGGCTGCCAGCAACCCTGGAGGTGAGGACTGGGTTACAGGCTTTGCTGCTACTCCAAGGAGACAAACTGCAAACTTGTTCAGGCCCTTAGCAGAGATGTCTGTCTTGGGTCTGTGTGATGGTGCTTTGGTAGTGAGGGAGGGGCTACATGGAATGAATGTACCCTGTAAGAAGCTGCTTGAAGCGCACCCAGCTCCGAGTTGCTGTCTTGTGTTGAGGCCAGGCCATTTAGCCACAATAGAAGTGCCTCTGTGATAACGTACTTAAGAAGGGGATGCAACAAAGAAACAGTGGATGAGACCTGCAGTAGAGGAATGAGGTGGTGTGTGAGAGAAACACCTATGCAGACACCTGGTGTCAGTGAGGAGGAGGCGGCTGGAGCAGAGATTCCCCTGCAGCCCCAGGGGAGAGGGCAGGCTGTCCCCCTGCAGCCCTTGAAGGACCACAGCAAGGCAGAGATGGACCTGCAGTCCATGGAGGACCTCACACCTGAGGAGGTGCCTGCTCCCAAAGACCATGACTCTGTGGACAGCCCACACTGGAACATTGCGTTCCTGAGGCACTGCACCATGCGGGAAGGACTCCCATTGCAGGGGTTCATGAGGGACTCACTGCCATGGGAGGGACCCCGCGCTGGAGCAGGGGAAGCGTGTGAGGATCCCTCACCAGCTGAGGAAGAAGGAGCAGCAGAGACAATCTTTGGTGAACTGACTGCACCCACGATTCCCTGTCCCCATGCACTGCTGATGGGAAGGGAGCTAGAGACATCAGTAGCGAGATGAGTCGAGCCCAGGAAGGAGGGAGGGGTGAGGGAAGGTGTTTGTTTTTAAGATCTGGCTTTCACAGCACATTATCCTACTCTATTTTAGTTAATGACTTTGAATTAAATTTTTTCACCAAGCTGAGTCTGTTTTTCTGCCCATGATCATAATTGTTGAGCTAACCCTCCCTGTCCTTGTCTTGACCCACTATCTTCTCATTATATTTTCTCTTCATCCCACCAGGGAGCGCAGCGTGAACAAGCGGCCGCATGATTCTTTGTTGCCAGCTGGACCTAAACCATGACACTGTCTCTTGGAGCAGCTGTCAGGTTGCAGAGCAGCAGGTTTCTCTTGCCAAGTCATGTTGCCCTTTACTGAGTCATAGCCAGCACCTGTATGAGTGCCATCGAGTGGATTACCTGTCTCAGAAAAATTCTGGCCATCTCTTCCTTGATGAAGTTAAGAAACTTCCTATCAGGCAACCTGCAACTGCCTCTTCCTAGTGCCAGGGAATGCTCTGCAGCATTGGGCTTCCTCTGACAGAAGCCTGGGCACAGATTAGGTCTCTCAGCTAGCCCATACCCTGAAGCTGAAATCTTAGCCTTGCCTCTGTGGGCTTCGGTCTTCACTTCTTGATCTCTTAGGGACTTTGCCAGAAGGCATGTGCAGGGCAGCCCTACCATAGGAGCATGCTGTGAGCAGAACAGATCTGGCAGTCCTCCTTGACCTGAGCCACTGTGTAGCTGCTTTGGGGTTCTACAGATTTAGTCTAAAGCTGTGACTCACTTGGAATCCTGCCCTGGATGAGCTCTGGGTTCAGGACTTGGACCCCAACAGGCAGCCCTGAGCCTTTGTGCTAGTCCCACCACCCCACTCACCTCACAGTTCCACTTCCACTTAGAAGGAAAGAGTGACAGCATTTCCTGCTACAGGAAAAAAGTTTTCCCAGTCCTGGAGCTGCTGGTTGGGCATCTCATCCTGTGGTGTGTGTCACCCAACACTACCTGACACAAAAGAGGCAGGTTCTTTTAAGGATCCTTTGTAGATTGAGAACTAGCCACAAGGTTGTAGTTGCAGTTTGAGCTTTATTATTATAGAAAGTGAGTCAATTTCAGATTGTAAATCTTGTAAAGCCTTTAGAGTAGCATTCTGGATAACTTCGAGCATAGCAGAAATATTTAGAATAGCTGCTTCAAGTTTAACAGTACCTACAGTTGGAAACAATGCATGTATAAATTGGTGGAATTTGATTGGTCTTTCTACCAAGAGATTAATCACATTACACTTACTGTGTACAGGATAATGATTGTGTAAAAAAGTAGAAGGTAAATTTTTTAACTGAAATACATAAGGAGCAAGACAAATACCTGCCCATTGCAGTGGCAGACTTTTGTAGGCAATTGTGCTGCAGAGTCAGAACTATCTAGTTGCTAAAATGGTAAGTCACAAGTTTTGCCAGCAGTTTTTGCAGCACCAGCAAAGTGAGAACCATGGGTAGGAAGAACAATCAAATTTCATTAACCATGTCTGGCTTAACAGGATTATCCAAAAGGATTAGTGACCTAAATAGCCAGGAAACTGAAAGTGTAGTCACAATTATTATTGTTAATATTCTGTGTAAGATTACAGAGTCTTAGGCTACCAAAAACATGATCATTTGTTATTGCTAACTCTTTATTGCAGGTTCATGAGGATTTCAGGTCAGAATCAGTACAATCTTATGCTGTGTTACATTGAAATTAAAACTATGTTTGGGTTTGGTTGTAATACAGACTAATCACAATTGCTTGTTTTTCCCATCTAGATTGACTTTGTGCTCTAGGGCATTCTAATGCACCATGGGACTGTATCATAAGAATGTGCCTTAAAAGACTAGTGGTGATAATTTGCAGTGTTAGGGAGCAAGTGTGCCAAATCAGGCTGATACTAAGATGCTTCAGAAATAGGTTCAGCTAACAACACCAAAACATGATTGAATGTGGTGTAGTCAATGCCAACAATCTAGTACTTTACCTAATTGAGAAATTGTATTCATAATTTGAATTATAGGATTATTGTTCCATTCTTAGGATAAGTAAAAACAAGACACAAATAAGGATAAGCACATACCAGAGATACCATGGTCATCTTAAGATTGTGATTTCCTCTGCTCACTCTAGTCTTGTCCAGGCCAAAGAATCCATCTAGATGCAATCTGTTACCTGAAAGCCTAACTCTTCAGCAGTGGAAAGCTTTTCCCAAGCCTGATATAATTTCAAATCCAGTAAGGAGATAGCTCCATCCCTTAGGTGTTTGAGGAAGAGGTCCAATGCAATCAGTTTGCCAAATGGACGAGGGAATTTTACTGTCTCTGAGGTTACTGAAGGTTTGGTCTTCCTTGCAATGTTTGCTGATTTCTGTGTGTATTTCACAGCTGGATATCAAGGTACGTGCTTGTTAAGTGGTTAGTGGCCACACCCTGATATATGCTTGTTCTACAGCAATGCTAATTAAAGCCAGCCAGGTAGCTTTGTCATTGAGTTCGGTTGGCTTCCTTACTGTTAGATTTTTGGTGGGTGGATACATGTCCTACTAAAAAGGTATTGGATAAAGTTAATTTTTACAATTTTTCCCAGTATGAACATCCTGACATTTATCTTTTCCCTACTTGCCAGTCATGTTGTTGTCAGTTTTCCAAGTCACTGTATAGCTCCAGCCCATACAGCATAGGAGTTAGCATAAACTGTGTTGGCTCCAGCGTCAATATTGTCACTGCAAACTATACTACCCTTACATCTCTTATTATCACTTAGTTGTTGCGGTGCAAGTTGCAAGTCGAGACGGACTGAAAAAACACCATAACAGCGTGTATAGGTTCAGACAAAAAGGCACCTTTATCGCTTTGTCATACTGCTTATATAAATCTTAGATAGTACATGTGTCAGATGCTGATAGGCTATCTGTCTTCTTCTAGACACTGATAGGCTTTCTGTCTTCTCTTGCTTGCTATTGGCTGTTGTTATCTGTGCAAAGCTTAGCTAACATCTGCCTTCCACGGTCCTAAGTTCCAGACTTTCATCTCCAGCTTACGTGCCCAACATTCCGCGGCTATCTCAAGGGTAAGCAACTACTAACTCATCCGCAGACCCGCTGCAGACCCCTACAATTCCCCCTTTTTGTATTTGCCCTACAAAGATGGCACTGACAGTCCGTTGCAGGGCCCTTGCAACAGGCTGATCAAACAAGACATCATTAGTATCACAACTACAACAATTATTAAGATTACGAACCCTGTCTTCACGAGAGATAACAGCCAGCCGGACAGTCTCCATTCGTTCAGCAGATTATTTAGCCAATTCCATCCATCATCAACTTGTACAACACATTCCTTCAAACTCTTCACATCCATGACCTTGTGCCAATAATAACAAATCAATTGCAGCTCTATTTTGCTAAGTAACATGCCTAACACTATCAACATCAGTTAACAAATCACTCAAGGCAATAGAAGTAGCATTGGTTTGCTTACTCGGCCAACATCCCAACTGTCAACATTGACTCTTGGTTTAGAATGATTACAGATGTAGGCCACAGGATACAGCCACTCATCTAAAGGCAATCCCACCAAACAGGTAGAAAAGGGGTTGTCAGGATTTACAACAGAAAGGCACAAGGTATCCTGGTGGGTCACATTTGCCAAGGTTACCCACAGCAGAATCACCAAGCACAGGGGGGACACAGCGAGCAGGCACCCATCGCAGACCTTCATCTCTAGAGACACATGCATAACCCTTTCCCCAAGTCAACAATTCATTCGGCCCTGACCAGTGGCCGGTAAGAGGGTCTTTCATGAGTACCAATAGGCGTTTGTGCTTTTGCTGCTTATCACCAATTGACACAAAGTGCCGCGCAATAGGAGGCACCATATGGTCAACAGAGATTTTCAAAAAGTTCAAAACATAACATGCTTTCTCTAATCGTGCCTCTGGGGTCATTCCCTTCATTCCCCCTTTTTGTTTTTCAAGCAGACATGTAAGAGTACCATTCATGCATTCAACAATGGCTTAGCCTGTGGGGGAATGGGAAATACCAAATTTGTGGGAGATCCACCACAGGGAAAGGAACTGACTGACAGACTTAGAGCTATAGGCAGGTCCATTGTCCGTTTTGATTTCAAGGGGGACACTGAGCACAGAAAAAGCACGCTGCCAGTGCCGAATGACGTCACGACTGGTCTCACCAGTGTGGGCAAGTAGCAATCATTGCAGCAGAACATGTATCTATTGTAACATGGACATATTTTTGTCTGTCAAACTCGCTGTAATGAGTTACATCTGTTTGTCAAAGTTCTAAAGCTTGAAGGCCTCTAGGATTAACTCCATGATTTGGCATGGAGGTAACATTTTGACAGTCTGGACAGGCTGCAACAATGCTGCATGCAGCAGCCTGAGAGAGACATTTTTGACCAAATTGATGATACAAAGATCGCCAATTCTGATGATAAAACTGGTGGGCTAACATGGCCTTTTGGTGAACATCAGGAACAGGCACTGACAGAGCCACAGAAACCAGAGCATCAACTCTAGCATTGGCTTCAATTACAAAAACAGGTAGGGAAGTATGGCTGTTGACATGCATAACATAATATGGAAAATGGCGTTTCCGGATTTCTTCCCAAACTAAAGTCAAAACTGCAAAAAGATTTGGATTGATGACATGGCCAAGGACAGCCATATCTACCCTGGGAAGGAGAGCTGCCACATAGGCCGCATCAGTACTAAGATTAAGATGGCCTGGAAAGTATTGAAATGCCAAGGCTGCAGCCCGCAACTCTACGACTTGGGGGGACCCTTCCTGATACACACTTTGGGAATGTCATTGCCCATCCTGTTTCCAAGCAACTGCAGCTTTTCCCATTTTTTCCAGACCCATCTGTAAACACTGTGTCACCTTTGACTGGTCGTCTTTGACTTACTTGTCGTGTCTGTAAAGTTAGATCTACAGTCATTTTCAAAAGTGGCTGAGGTGGATGATGGTACTGAACCTGCCTTTGAAAATTGGCAACTAGGAGGACCCACTAGGAGGGCAGTAGAGTTTGACAGCACCCATTCAAAATCGAATTGTTGTACAGGGATAATCACAGTTGATGGATCAACTCCAGTCAACTCTAGACATCTTTTTCGGATTTTTATGATCAAGTCGGCAACAAGTTCGTACCATCCAACAGCAGTTTTCTTAGACTGCAAAGGCAAAAACAACCATTCAAGTACATGCAGTGGATCTTCCCAAGCCTGATTCCATTGAGCCAACATAACATAAGGAGAAGATTGATCCATTAAAACAAGACCACTTAAAGGAAGCATGATATCTGCACGCCACGCATGTCGCGCAGAGATCAGCTGTTCTACTTTTCACAAGTGCCAAGGCTGCAGGTGTTAAGTGCCTTGGGGCTGCAAGATCTGTGTCTCCTTTCAAAAGTTGCAAAAGAGGTTGCATCTCTTCATTAGCAAGGCCTAAACAAGGCCATAGCCAATTCAGCATACCTGAAAGCTTTTGAACATCATTCAAGGTCTTTACGTCCAGTTTCAATTTGATAAGTTGTGGAGACACAGTTCTCTTCAGCACATTCATGCCTAGATATTTCCACGGCTCTTGTCTCTCAACTTTTTCAGGAGCTACAATCGCTCCAAATTCTGCTAAACTATGTCTGGCATCCTTCTCAACTGTCTCCAGCAGCTCTTTTGACGGTGCTGCTAGCAAAATGTCACCCATGTAATGATAACAGTAAACATCTTTGTATTTGTCTCTCACTGAGCTCAGGGCTTGGGCTACAAACCATTGACAAATGGTTGGTGAGTTTTTCATGCCTTGAGGCAACACAGTCCAGTGGTACCTTTTTGTAGGCTCAGAGTTATTTCTAGTTGGTACTGTAAAGGCAAACTTGGCTTTATCTTTTGGATCTAAAGGAATGGTAAAAAAACAACCTATCAGATCAATAACTGAAATGTCACACTCCATTGGTATCATGGTGGCAGATGGCAATGCCGGTTGTAAGGTCTCCATAGGGGCCATCACTGCGTTGACTTTACACAGGTCATGCAACAACCACCATTTACCTGACTTCTTTTTTATCACAAATACAGAGGTGTTCCAAGGGCTATGTTATTCTTCAATGTGGCCCACATCTAGTTGTTCTTTAACTAATTAATGCAGGGCACACAGCTTTTCCTGGGGCAGGAGACACTGATCTACCCATACTGGTTTGTCGGTCAACCAGGTGAGACCAAGGGTAGGCTGTTTCACTCCCTGCAGTACAGTGGCCCCAGTTAAAAATCCATGGTGATACGAACTCCTCATTGTCCTAAACAATCTCAGCCCCACAAAGTGAGTGGTATAGTGGTAACATATGGCCGCATGGTATTTTGATCTGTACAGGTTTTACAGAAAAATAGCTAGTAGTCATGCCCCCTAGACCTACAACTCCCGCTACATTATTTACCAAAGGCCATTGAGATGGCCAGTCCTTGCTCGATACGATAGTTACGTCTACTCCAGTATCCAGGAGACTGCTCAACTTCGCTTGTGCAGGAGTGCCTCCCGATAACGCCAGAGTGCAGGTCAGGTTGGGTCGTTGCGGAGATAGTTCTTGTGTCCAATACACTTGAGGTACCCCTGTGGAGCCGAATCCTTCATCACCCTGCCGTCTAGGCTCTGTTCGTGAAACACAACTCACAAAAGGCACAAGTTGAGCAAGGCGTGTATTTTTTGGAATCGTAACTGGAGGCACAGGTGTAGAAACTAGGGCACATATTTGACCTGTAAAGTCTGCATCAATAACACCATGTACTTGGACATTTTGTAAAGTGGTACTAGAGTGCCCTATTAGTAAGGCACCAAGGCCCTTCCCTATCGGCCCCTGAGCATTCAGAGGGACCTTAAACACTCCATAATTAGCTGAAGTTACTGATTCATTGGTGCATACATCCATCCCTGCTGATCCTTGGGTCTTCCCTGATAATTGCTCACATAAGGCTTGTTGACTAGCTCCACTTGAGCTGGAGCGGCAATCTGAGGTATTTGTGTCATAGTGCACCTCCTTGTGCTCTTGTGAGAGTTTCCCTGGCCTGCTAGCTGGAATCCTTCTTTATCCAAATGAGAATGACATTGCTTTGCGAAATGTCCTTTCTTTCCACAGCGGAAACAGGCAACTTCCACTGGGGACAGTCTAGGGCGTGCCACGTGTTGTTTTTTGGAGGGGCACTCCTGTTTAAGGTGTCCTGGCTTACCACAAGAGCAGCATTTCATTTGCATGGCAGCCATTACTGCTATTTTGTGTTCCAAGGTACCTACCTTGGCACAGGCTGATATCATAGCTTACAAACTGGGTTCTCCCGGCAATCCTTCTATTATTTTTTGACAATCAGCATTAGCATTATCTTTGGCTAATTTCCTTACTAGCATCTCATGCAGGTGAGGGTCAAACACTTGAGAGGCAATAGCATCTTGCAACTTTTCCATAAATGGCAAAAATGGTTCTTTTGGGCCTTGCTTAATTGTTGTATAACGCTTTTTTGGGTCAGCTAGTTGTGCAGTTTTAATTATTGCTTGCATGCCTATATTTTTATTTGATCTAATACTAGGGTGGACCACTGAGCCTGATGTTGAGGGTTGGCATACTGTCCAGTGCCCATCAACACATCAGGTCCATTACCAAACCGGGGACCATCTTCAGGAAAGTTCAAATTCTGCAGCCCTTGCTGTTCCGCGGCTGCACGCCAGGTGGCGTGGAAGACCGCTAGTTGCACAGGTTGGAAAATGATCTGCACCGTCTAAGAAATACCGGAGTCAAAGTATCCATGGTAAGCAAACGCAACAACTGCATTGTAGCCGGCGAATTCACCCCGTAATGAGAAACAGATTTTTGCAAGTCCTGCACTACTTTCCAAGCGAATGGTGTATGACACAATTCTGGATTTTCGGTATTTCCATCTTGCGGGGGTAGGGGAGGAGCAGAGGGAGCAGAAGGGAAGGGAGAAGGAGCTGGGCGAGGAGAAAATGTGGGCTGGCACAAACGTCGGTGGGACTCAGGGAGGCAGGGACCAGTCTGCCGAGCTTTCTGCCTGTCGTCCTCATCCTGGGAATCGCTACCGAACATAGGTCGACGCCGTTGGGCAGATTTAGGGGCTTCGGGACATTGAGGAGTGGCACTTGGCAAGGGGCACGAACTCTCCCCCTCCCCCCCGACCCACCCTCTTGCCTGTTGTCTGGAGGGAGATCCGGGGGGGGGTTGGGTGATACACCCCCACTCGCATCTTGCAGACTTTTCAAACGCTTCACAGTATTTCTAAGCAGTCCCCATGTAGTCAAAAGCCCAGACGCCTCTTTGTCCCCTTTCGCTGCAGCTTCTAACAGTTTCGGTCCTAAATCTTCCCAGGTTGACACACTAAAAGCAGTCACGGCAGATGCTTTTACTCCTTGCCTTTCGGCTCACAATAACATACGTCTTAACTGCAGTTCGTCTAGAGTAATTCCCTGATTCTGTAACAGTAACTTCCACATTGACAGCACAATGGTATCTTCCTCAGATAGATTACTCCCCATGTTGTCCCTGGTGGCTCACCTTTCCAGTGTCACAGGTCTCCCGGGATCTTGCAGCTGCCCCGCTGAGCTATTCCTCTTCACCAGGCTCCATCTCCCCAGCAGCCGCTGGCCACAGTCTCAGGATCTCCTCCTGACACCCCTTGCTCGGGATCACATCAGGGTCACCAAATGTTGCAATGCACTTCGCAAGTCGAGATGGACTAAAAACCCACCATAACAGCTTGGATAGGTTCAGGCAAAAAGGCTCCTTTATTGCTTTGTCATACTGCTTATATAAATCCCAGATAGTACATGTGTCAGACACTGATAGGCTTTCCGTCTTCTTCCAGATGCTGATAGGCTTTCTGCCTTCTTCCTCTTGCTTGCTATTGGCTGTTGTTACCTGTGCAAAGCTTAGCTAACTAACATCTGCCTTCCGCAGTCCTGAGTTCCAGACGTTCACCTCCCAGCATTCCGCAGCTATCTCAAGGGTACACAACTACTAACTTGTCCACAGACCCACTGCAGACCCCTACACTTAGTCACACATGTCAGTAAAAATTAGTCTTTTTATTGCTCTCAACTTCTTATTTTAGAAAGAAAAGGATGTTACTATCTAGCTGTTAATGTTTCCAGAATTATTTGTTGTTTATTTTGCCTACTGGATTCTTACACAGAAACTGCTGAAAATCACATGGACAGAAGTTGAGAGTCACTATGTATTTCATAAAGCAAAGTGTATCCTGATAAATGAATGCTACATTGCTGTTCCTCTGCATTGCACATTTTTCTGAGCCGATCACACTGAAGGGATCTAAAGGAAGTCCTATAAAGAATCAATGTTTAAGTTGCTGCAGCCAAGATCTGTGTAAATGTCATCTCTAACCACTAAATCTGGTAGAGTGAGGTATGACCAGGTTTTTTAATGATGTGCACTGCATGTCACTTAGCTTTCTGTAGTCTGGCAAACTCCTCCAAGACTATCTCCAAAGTATCTCTTTTCTGTGGCTGTTGAATAACAATATTACATTACCAAGCAGCTTGTGCTTTTTATGGGAGGTGGAAGATGCAGAGTTAGATCGCGAATAGGTCTGAAAAACTATATGAAGATAAATCTTGCAACACTCATGGGTGAAAGGAGAAAGTAAGAGCATACTCCAGTAGTACATTTTTACCAGCAATTCCCTTTAATTGTATCACAAGATTTCTCAAATTTATTTTCCCTCAAAGTGTGAACCTCTGTGTACATCAGTACACGTGACAGGGTCAGCCACAGAAAACAGAGAAGATAAGGCCTTTTGAAGAATCCTGTCTAGCAGAGTTTCTTTAGCCATAGGAGTGCTCAGATCCTCTTGTTCATTTCCTATACATCAAAGGAATGCAGTGTGGATCTGTGGGTCTATATCTGGCTGATGGTATCAGCACAAACAGGACAGAAAGTGCATTGTGCTGCAGCAACACAACCATACTGTTGGTGGCAGAACAAGAAGTGTAAGTAATTTATTTTCATCTGAAATGCTACGCTTGCTGGGTTTCAAGACATCAAAATGTGCCTTATGTCTTAATCCCTTGAGAAGATAGATGTTTCTCCTTAGATCGTTCTTCAAAGCTCTTGAAAATATTTTGGCTGAGAATTTTTGTTTAAACAAAATACAGACAGAAAGCCGATGCTTTTTGTCAAATTGGTGATTCCTGTCAAAATCCTTTCTGGATGGGGCAGGTTTGGCCAGGATGAGAGAGGAGTTTACTATACAAACATATATTTAATAGGATTGAAGCAATCCAGAGTCACAAAGTCACCTATATCTATATGCAAATAATTTCTCACTGATGTTAATGCATATTGAAACAGTCCATAATGGTAGCCTTAGAGAAAGACGACTACCTTCCATTGAAGTTCAGGATCCAGCGTGGAAGAAGCAGGGCTACAAGTAAGATTAGAACCCTGGACTTCAAGAAAGCTAACTTTGCCCTCTTCAAAGACCACTGGGAGGAATCCCTTGGGTTAGGGCTCTAGAAGGCAGGGGGGCCCAAGACATCTGGTTAATATTCAAGAACCACTTCCTGCAAGCTCAGGATCAGTGCATCCCGATGAGGAAGAAGTCGAGCAAAGGAGGCAGGAGACCTCCGTGGATGAACAAGGAGGTCGCAAAAAAACTCAAAGGGAAGAAGGAAGTTTACAGGATGTGAAAAAAAGGACTAGCTACTTGGGAGGAATACAGGACTGTTGTCAGAACATGCAGGGATGCAACAAGAAAGGCTAAGGCCCGACTGGAATTAAACCTGGCAAGGGAGGTTAAGGACAACAGGAAAGGCTTCTATAGGTACATTGGGAGCAAAAGGAAGACTAGGGAAAATGTGGGCCCGCTGCTGAACGAGGCAGGTGACCTGGTGACACTGGACACAGAGAAGGCGGAGTTACTGAATACCTTCTTTGCTTCAGTGTTCACTGGTAGGACTGGCCCTCAGGACTCCCAGACTCTGGAGATAAG
>VZSC01001229.1:32532-45046 GCA_013398225.1 Steatornis caripensis
TACTTAGCTGAATAGAAGAAAACTTTCTGGTGAGAATGGTTGTGAGACAAGAAGGCTCCTGGATAAATCTCACCTTAACAGATATGCAAAACCTTAGCAAAGATACCCAAGGGTCTATGTGATCTCAAGACTAGGAGTCTTCCCTTGCGGATCAGACACATGCATATGTTAAGGTATTCAAGGAAATCTCATGTTTGTGTAAATGAATTCTCGGGGAAACCATGAATAGATATGACTTTATAGTATACAACCTCTGAGGGTTTACCAAATCGTTGGAGCACTTATGGTGGAATGATCCCCCATGCTGCCCAGGGCTGCAATAAAGGAATACGCTATTGACAACATTTCGGTGTTATTGACTTCTCTTTCAGACTCTTCACCCAGCTGCACCTAGGCTTTCAGGAAGGTTAGAAAGCAAGGGGGTTTAGAGATCACTGAATTTTTTATATCAGAATGTATACTTCAAAGCTTGCTCTTAGTGCGACAGTAACTCTCCATAAATTTCTTCCTTCTGGCCTGCCAAACGGGATTAATATTTTCTTATTAGCAGAAGCAAAATTCTTCTCACAGATAAATAACTTGAAGAAGTTCTTCTTCATCCAGAAGAACTTGGTGGTCTGGATTGTGTTGTCTCTTGAGTGATCCAGAATAATTATGTCATTAGATTATAGCAGTGTGATTTGTTTTGTTGATCTGGTAATCTCCAGCCTTTCATCCCATATTTATAGTCTGGGCTGTTCTGTTTAGAGGGACTTGGTATAGAACCCCAAGACTCTGAGCCAGGTAGGATAGCAGTTTTTCTGGAAAGAGGCTATTGTTGCTCAAAACTAAAGTCTCTCTACTCAGCTCTAGCAGTTTGGGAAAGGAGAGGATTCCTGGGTCAGAGGCACTTAGTGACTCAGATTTCTAGGCTCTTCCTGTAGTACTGGAAAGAAACAGGCACCTCCATGAAAAGGAACATAATGGTTATAGAATGTATCACTGTTGGTCTAATAGCTATTGCTATTGGTTTTGTAGCCATAGAATGTATCATTAACTGTATCTTTGAGTAATACTAACACAGCTGTGGTTGGTTGTGGATTGGAATAACTAACCTCTTGAGGCGCCAGCTTGGAAAATTAAGAATACAAGGACAAGCTAAGAGAAGAAACTGCTAGCCGCGAGGAATGCAGAGCCATGATAGGAGGGGAACTGCTGACTCTAATCTGGTCAGAATTAGCCTTGCGGCCTGGCAATGAGATCAATGAGAACTGAGTGTGCCCAAAGGAGAGAGGTCAATGAACGGACAAGTGAGGAAGTGCCTAAGAGGGGATGAAGATCCAGCTGACGGCAACCTGAGACCACCCGAGTGCTGTAGTATGCTTGTGTGAAAGTCAATTAGCATATATGTATAAGGCAAGCAGAGGCAGTTTAGATATGTATGACATTTCTTTGTCTCAGTTTGAAAAACTGACCAATATGTAATTAAAAGCGTTTAAAACTCAGGCCCTGAGGGCAACTGTTGCCACTTTTGGTGGAAGGAGATTCCCCACCCCCTACCCCCCACCGTGTGCCCAGCCCTGCATTAAAGAATACCTGCTTAACAGGGACAAACTGCTGTTGAGTGATTGTCTTTGTTTCATCCAGAAGAAAAACATTGTGTCTTAAGGTAAATTGTCCGTAACAGGCATACCATTGACTGTTTACCTCTCGCAGTGCTTAAAGCTGAGTGTTCACTTCCGGGCCCCTCACTACAAGAAAGACATTGAGGTGCTGGAGTGTGTCCAAAGAAGGGCAATGAAACTGAGGAAGGTTGTAGAGCATAAGTCTTATGAGGAGTGGCTGAGGGAACTGGAGTTACTTAGTCTGGAGAAAAGGAAGCTGAGGGGAGACCTTACCGCTCTCTCCAACTACCTGAAAGGAGGTTATAGCAAGGTGGGTGTTGATCTCTTCTCCCAAGTAACAAGTGAGAGGATGAGAGGAAACAGTCTCAAGTTGCACCAGGGGTGGTTTAGAATCATGGAATGACAGAATGGTAGGGACTGGAAGGGACCTCTGGAGATCATCTAGTCCAACCCCCTGCTAAAGCAGGTGCACCTAGAGCAGGTTGCACAGCAACACATCCAGGCAGGTTTTGAATATCTCCAGAGACTCCACAACCTCTCTGGGCAGCTTGTTCCAGTGCTCTGTTACCCTCACAGGAAAGAAGTTCTTCGTCATCCTCAGGTGGAACTTCCTGTGTTTGAGTTTGTGCCTGTTGCCCCTTGCTCTGTCGCTGCGCACCACTGAAAAGAGTCTGACCCCGTCCTCTTGACATCCGCTCTTTAGATATTTATAAGCATTGATGAGATCCTCTCAGTCTTCTCTTCTCCAGGCTGAACAGACCCAGCTCTTTCGGCCTTTCCTCAAAAGAGAGATGCTCCAGTCCCCTCACCACCTTTGTAGCCCTCCACTGGACTCTCTCCAATAGTTCCCTGTCTCTCTTGAACCGAGGGGCCCAGAACTGGACACAGCACTCCAGATGTGGCCTCACCAGGGCAGAGTAGACAGGGAGGATCACCTCTCTTGACCTGCTGGCCACACTCTTCTTAATGCATCCCAGGATGCCATTGGCCTTCTTGGCCACAAGGGCACATAGCTGGCCCATAGTAAGCCTGTTGTCCACCGGGACTCCCAGGTTCTTCTCTGCAGAGCTGCTCTCCATCAGGTCAGCCCCCAAGCTGTACATGGGGTTGTTCGTCCTCAGGTGCAGGACCCTACACTTGCCGTTGTTGAACTTCATCAGGTTTCTCCCCACCCAACTCTTCAGCCTGTCCAATGTTGGCATAAGAACAAATGAGTATGGTCTTGGTATTAGTAAGTTTAGGCTAGAAATTCAGGAAGATTTCCAACCACTGGAGCAGGGAGGTTCTAGCAGTGTGTGCCCACAGGAGTCACAGAGACAGGGCGCTGGTCTGCGTTTAGAGAGAAGCATAGCTGGATTTTGCAGAGGGGAGTTTGATGTGGTGCCTGAATCAGAAGGAATGAGGCCTGCTAAGCCAGGAGCTCCTGCCAAGTCTGAGTTACTTACTTCAAAGTTTATCAACAAAGGCATCTTTTGACTTACAAATGTTTACTTGCCACTCAAATATATGGTAGTTATAGATTCTTATAATCAGAATGCATTAGTGGTAGTGGAGGTGAGACATGATTTCCTTGCTATAATTTGATAATTTGAAATAACATGTTCCTTTTCCAGGAGTTATTACCTTACACGCATGGTTTGTCCCAGGTCATATTGTTAATAGGAACCTGAAATGCAGACCTCTGACCTCTTTTACTGCAAGTAGTTTGTCCAACCACTGTGATCAGCCATGAGGCAATGTTGGCAGCTGCCATCACTAAATGTCAGGCAATGAATATATTTTCTGTCACAGATACATGCACATCCTGGTGCCTTCATTGGTCTTTTGCCAATCTCCTGTCACAGTATCTACAGAATTCACACCATCAATTTGTAAGTGACAATAAAGGGAAGAAACGTGACAGTGTTTCTCCGCCTGATGTAACTCCCAAAGGCAGGTTACTTGCAACTCCCTGGTTGAAAGGACTACACTCCTTTCAACATTGTGAGTATAACAGTCTTTGTTATGCCCATATGAGATACACATCAGATTTTTCAGTATTAAAAAAGCACATGGTGCTCATCTGTGCGTGTCAAAACCCTGCCTCTCTTTTCTGCAGCAATATAAGCACAACAGGGTATAACCCATCTCACACTCCCTTTCTTGGTGCAAGTTTCTCATTGTGAGCTAGAAGAAAGTTTTCCGTGGAGTATTTGCCTTTAAAAACTTTTTCTAACAAGTGATGCAGGAGGACTGCAGGTAGGGATGTGATGTCAATATGAGTCTGAGAGGAAAGCAGTGTCCTAACCAGTATGAGATGGGGTACTAACCAGCAAGAGATGGCCACACCCAGGAAACACATTGTGCTCAGCAACAGAGAGGGACCAGATCCTGGGTCTCTAGGCTGCTTTATCCTCGCAAAAGGTCTGGTCTTGGAGAAACAGCAGTTTACAAGCTGCTTGGAGAAGCCCCAAGTTTCTCTCCATCTGACTGCTTGTGGCCTAACTACTTTCACTTCCTCAGACATTGTGGCCTGCCTGCCAACCCTGAGTAATCAGTTATCTTCTGTCATCCCAAAAGGCAGAAGGGGAAATACTAACCTTCTGCTCACAAACTAGCTCTCCTGAACCTGCTTTTCCTAACAAAATTGCAGTGTGTGACAGAGAGCAGGCCTTTAGGGAGGCCTCATTCAGTATCTCTAGGCTTGTATAATTCAAGTTAGTGTAGAAGCTTAAACATCACTTTGTGGATAAGAGCCACAGAACCCAATGATGTCAGGCCACATCTCACAGCATATTCAGAACACAAAGCAATGCTTGCCTGGAAGAAGTCTTATGAACCTGATGAACTCCCATGAACCTTAAAGAGGTTAGGCAGCCATCTCCTAACAAGCCTGATGCTTTCACATGTGCCAAGAACAGAACTGCATTATACTGCCAAAAGGCATAGCCTGTTGCTCTCATGCGAGAGCTCCCCTGCATAGCTCTTTTCTTTGTCCCTTGTGGAAACAATGCACTTAAATGCAGGAGATCCTGAGTGTTACATGAGCTCAAGCTGAGTTGGGGTTTTGAGCAGTCAATATTTTGGGGTAGCCTGGTATTGGATCCTGTTGATTTATAATAAATACAGGAAGAAGATAAGAAACTCACTGGCTGAGAATTAGCCATGTGAAGCCTCCTTCCTCACACTCATGAAAGGGTTTGTATGAACCTCAGCAGCAACAGGGCTAGCAGAGCAGATGAAGGTAGTTTCTTATGCAAGAAGTTTCTAGATCAATCTCACACCTAATAGCAAAATCTCCAGCCTGCCAGATCAAAGTGACCACTACCAGACATTTCAACCCTAGGCAAGAGTAATACAACTAGAATCTGCAGAGCAAAGGCCATCACCAAGGAAGTTCTCACATTTTTTTCCACTTTAATTTTTGGGCAGTCCTGAGGCAATCATGGTCTCTCCCACCATCTGGTGAAACAGAGAATGTAAATATTAGCCCATTTCAATAGTCATATTAACCCATTTTAAAGTAATACAACTTTTAACACATTTTAGAAAACATGACTTTAAGAATAGTTGTTTTTGTAATGTCGGCCTGCCTGCTTAATCCTTGTTACCTACTTGCTTGAGACTTGCACTGGGAAACTATGCAGGCAAAAATATAAGTATGTCGTAAATTTCTTAGACAATCAGAAAAAGCCTTGAGTAGTTGTGAGATAAGGAAGCTCCGGACCTGGTGTGCAAGGCCAAAAAGAATAACAAGTGGCAACAACAGTCTTGGAGGACATGGTCTACATGATTCCAAGACCGAGTTTGCGCAGAAGCAGGGGGAAATCAGTGAACACACTGAGGAAGACTACGGAAGACCACCAGAGGACCCCTGAAGACCACCTGGAGGATCACCTGCGCACGCATATCACCTATTAGCATATGCAATTAGATTCTTGGAAAATTAATGAATATGTAACAGATTTCTATGAAATTGCATGAATATGTATGCTTTGAATCAATTTATGCTGAACCTGCGAGACATTCGGTAAGCACGCTAGATGGAACCAATCCCCCATGATTCCAGCGCTGCTAATAAAGAATACTTGCTTAACAGTCGAATTGGCTATTGAGTTTATTTCTTTGATTCAGGAATTCATTTGAAGTTTATGAGTTTTATGCAAAATGAACCTGTCAAAAATGCCTGCATAGCAAAAATGTGCAATTACCAAACTGTAAATCAAGTTCAGGAGGATAAGACTCAGACACAAAGAAGAAAGCAAGATGTCTTATCTTGTAGAGGAGAGTTTCAGAAGGGTGGGTCTCTCCTAGACAGACCTAGACAGTTGTCTGAACACAGGGAGTCCTTTCTGTAGCCTTTGCAAATAACAGTACAGCTGGAGATTACTAATGGAAGTAGTCTTGACTGCTGCGACCAACAGATAACTCCTCAACACTGCAAAAGAGTCTCAGTAGGTGCAGGAGAGAATTTGTGTGTTTACCCCCTGATATGACATCTCAGTCACATGCTGGCTTCTGTGCATAAGCTTGTAAAGTTTAACAGCCAAAGGAAAGATACAGCAGTCTAAGAGTTCATGGACAAAGCTGATGGCCCATCCTGGCTGCATTGTGCAATTCTGACCATTTCCACTTTACAGTGTAACGTGATCTGTAAAGCAAAATATTAGCAGACACTTTAAATCTTATGCTGAAGCTACAGCAACCAGGAGAGGTAATTTTATTTCTGGAAAAAACACAGCTCATAAATATTTTCTAAGAAAATAAATGGCTTAATCAATATCCCACCCTGTGTGTCCTACCAGCACATACTACAGTCAGTGTACAAGAGAGAGCTTCATTTCTACAGGGCCTCGGGGAAAACAGCGCTGATTGTAGATTGGGAAATTCTCATCATGGGACAAAAGGAGGGTGAGAATTAGCCTTGTGAGGGCACATACTACTCTGTGGCACTTGAAATCTTTGTCTTAGTGCTAGGTATGGTAGCCATTCATAAGGGAGTACCTGAAAGAAGCAGAAGAAAAAGTGGAGTACCCAAGGAGTCCCCCATGTTAGCACTGACCATCAGGAATGACCTATGATTTTACAAGTTCAGCAGGTCTTGGAAGGAGAAAAGCATTTTTACACCAGTGCGGAAGCACTCTGAAATGATCGTACAAGTATAAGCCACCCTCAGAGCTCTTCACAACCTCCAGGATCTGTGTCTCAAGCAAATCCCTCCCCTAGTCCTATCCACTCATTGTTTCAGTCACATTCCTGGCCATGGGATACAGACAAATCTGAATGAGTGCAAATGTGCTGTCACTATGTCTGTGCCTGGCTTCGTACCTCTTCAATTCTGATCTGGACCCTGAACTGATTTAGTATTCTGACTTGACCTCAGACCTGCCTCATCATGCTGGCTTACTCATCATCACTGGAGTGATGTATCTGACCCTGGTTAGTATCTCCAGACCTGATCCTCACTTGCTGACTTGACGTCCTGATTTCTTCTCAGTGAGGACAGAGTCCCTCATCTGCTTTGCTGTCACCCTCAGCTCCAGGCTTCCTTCCCTTTTGCATAAGACTTATTCTTGTTGCTGCCTGACAGCACAGAGTGTCCAGAATCCAGTAATCTGAGTGAGCAACTACCCAGGGCCAGCCATCAAGACATGTTGAGAATGACTGTCCCTTAGATCTTTCTCTTCTCTGGGTCTAAGACAACTTGTTGTACTTGTTGAAGTTGAGAGGGAGAAATGTACAGAGGTTCCATTGTGCCCTCGGAATCAGGACTAAGTCTCCTCTGGAGGTAGACCTACACGACTAGTCTTTCAGAAGCAGATTTTATTTCAGATGTGGAGAAAAGAGGAAACTCTTCCTCTCCTTCCTTTGGCCCAATCACATGTTGGACCATAAGCTCACAATAATACCCTCAAGTTGTACAACCTGGTGTTCAAGCTGCCTCCAAGGAAGGCCTCTTTCCACTGCCCTGCTGAAAGAGGCATCACTCTAATAGAAAGCCTCACCGATTACATGAAGAGTCCTTTTAGTCAGGGGTGCAGCAGTGTTATTACAGCATACTAGCTATGCTATGGGATGGAGAGTTTCTCTGCTGTGGCCAGTAGGTGTTGCAGCATGCAGCAAAGAGCATGAAGAGCGCAAGGTTTGTGAGGTTTCCAAAGATCTGACGGGGTTTCTGGGCTTGTAACACGCCTGGACTGTGTATGTGGAGGGACTGGCTGGCAGGTGATTAGTCTTGCAAGAAGGGCCGGGCAAGTGTGGTGTGGTGTTTATGGTCCCCATGGGTAGTTCAAACTGCAGGAAGCTGCATATAAGCAGTCCCAAAAGAGTGCCTGTAACCAGGAATGTCATGAACAGGACATGCAAACAGGGAGCTTCTAGTCAGAGAACCTGATGTACAGGTGGATGGCTCCAAAGCCTATGCCCCAAAATCCTGGTGGAGGAGGGCAGAAGCTCCACCTGTGCAAGGAGTGCTCTGGTGGAGTCACTCAGGCAGCAGGTTGGGGAGCTGCAGGAGGAAGCCAGCAGGTTGTGCTCTATCAGGGAGGTGAAACAAGAGATAGAGTATTATTCAAGGCTTTTCAAAAAGAAGTATTAAGACCCTGTGGCACTGACCTCCAAGGACTATGAACCAAAGAGCATCAACAGCAAACGGATAGCATCTTAAGAGAATGGAGTGCCATGCTCTCTGCTAACTCATGGCAACAGGGTATCACTTTCCCCCATGTCCTCGTATGTACCAACCAGCAACAGATACAAAAGTCTTGGCAGTGGATATAGCCAATGAGCAAGATTCACAAGGAAAAACGGCATCAGTGTTACTGATTGACATTGATTTGTTATTAATTTGAGCTGATTTGGGGGGCTTATGATAAAATGATCATAGCTAAATAATCAAATAGAATTTTATACGAATGTTAGTTTTATAAGAACTTAGAGAATAATTGTGCAAGTAACTATGGAACACTGTGTAACCGTGTAACCAGCTACGCTTCCATGATCGCACCTGCAGAGTCTTGGATAACTTGAAACAATATGACTTCAAACAATATTATATTGTTTTTGCATGTCAAAAGGCAAGATCAATGGAAATCAGAGAAAGTGAACTGTAACAACCTGCCTATCTCTGCCAAGTTATGAAGAAACTAGGTGAAAAGTAATGTGGGCAGTGGGAGATTGCGACCACCGACCCATGGACCACCAACTCCTATTACACCCCAGACTCATTTTAGGACTCTAGTGCGCATGATCGGATGGAGGCGTGGATATTAAAATGATTTACGGGAATTAACATGTTTATGTATGAACCCTTGATTAATATGCCTTATTGTATTCTATATAACCAGCATGTAATATGAACAAGGTGTGCGTTGTTGGCAAAACGATTCCCCTACGCACCCAGTGCTGCTTATAAAGAAGTGTCTGCTTATCTACATCACATTGGTGTTGATAAGTTCTTTACACTGCTTTTTCAGTAACATCAGCTGCACACACCAAAAACTGAAATAGGAAGCAACAAGTGCTAGCAGTGAGTGATTCTCTGCTAAGTGGCACTGAGGCACCCATCTGCTAGCCCGATACACAGTCAAGGGTACTTTATTTCTTGACAGAAGCCAAGATCTGGGATGTCACAGAGATTGCCACAACTGGTAAAAAGCAGACAACTATTCCTGACTTCTCTTTCATGTGGGCACCAATGACACAGTAAAGAATAACGTGGGCAAGGTCACACAGGACTTCAGAGCCCTAAGGACACAAGTGAAGGGAACAGATGTCCAAGTAATCTTTTCCTCTGTCGGAGATAGACATGCAAGCATCACCCTGCAGAAGTCAATACTTCATGCTGATCAACACCTGGCTTTGTAGCTGGTATCATTGCCAGGGCTTTGGATTCTATGATCACAGGGCATTCTTCAACAAATACACATTATTGCAGACAGATGGGACCCACCTACACTGAAGAGGAAGAAGACTCTTTGCTGGCAGATTGGCTGACCTAGTGAATAGTGCTTTCAACTAGAAAACTTGCGGGGAAGTGGGATCCCAAACTGTGACAAGCAACAGCATGTATGAGCACACCTACCAGAGTACCAATGCACGCTCGTTATTACATGTTGCTTAATACAGTGTATTCCACTTTGTAGACCTGGTGCATATAAAGGAATGGTGTGAGACTTCATAGAAAATATCAAAAGTCTCAAATGGGGAAATCGTAAGAGTACATTCTGATTTGGAACTTCCGAAGTTGAATAGATTGTTAAGCTAACTGTTAAGCTAAGTTCTCTGGTTAGCTTAATCATAAACAGAGGAGCAAGCCTTTAAAGTTTGGTTTAGATGATGAGTTATTGGACAGTTTGGCTGATAGCCAGTCTTGATAGCGACAGAGACACTGGCTGTTTTGCATAAAGAAAGATACTGTGTTTTGTACAGATCAGTCTGTGTGTGGATCTNCTCTGCTAACTCATGGCAACAGGGTATCACTTTCCCCCATGTCCTCGTATGTACCAACCAGCAACAGATACAAAAGTCTTGGCAGTGGATATAGCCAATGAGCAAGATTCACAAGGAAAAACGGCATCAGTGTTACTGATTGACATTGATTTGTTATTAATTTGAGCTGATTTGGGGGGCTTATGATAAAATGATCATAGCTAAATAATCAAATAGAATTTTATACGAATGTTAGTTTTATAAGAACTTAGAGAATAATTGTGCAAGTAACTATGGAACACTGTGTAACCGTGTAACCAGCTACGCTTCCATGATCGCACCTGCAGAGTCTTGGATAACTTGAAACAATATGACTTCAAACAATATTATATTGTTTTTGCATGTCAAAAGGCAAGATCAATGGAAATCAGAGAAAGTGAACTGTAACAACCTGCCTATCTCTGCCAAGTTATGAAGAAACTAGGTGAAAAGTAATGTGGGCAGTGGGAGATTGCGACCACCGACCCATGGACCACCAACTCCTATTACACCCCAGACTCATTTTAGGACTCTAGTGCGCATGATCGGATGGAGGCGTGGATATTAAAATGATTTACGGGAATTAACATGTTTATGTATGAACCCTTGATTAATATGCCTTATTGTATTCTATATAACCAGCATGTAATATGAACAAGGTGTGCGTTGTTGGCAAAACGATTCCCCTACGCACCCAGTGCTGCTTATAAAGAAGTGTCTGCTTATCTACATCACATTGGTGTTGATAAGTTCTTTACACTGCTTTTTCAGTAACATCAGCTGCACACACCAAAAACTGAAATAGGAAGCAACAAGTGCTAGCAGTGAGTGATTCTCTGCTAAGTGGCACTGAGGCACCCATCTGCTAGCCCGATACACAGTCAAGGGTACTTTATTTCTTGACAGAAGCCAAGATCTGGGATGTCACAGAGATTGCCACAACTGGTAAAAAGCAGACAACTATTCCTGACTTCTCTTTCATGTGGGCACCAATGACACAGTAAAGAATAACGTGGGCAAGGTCACACAGGACTTCAGAGCCCTAAGGACACAAGTGAAGGGAACAGATGTCCAAGTAATCTTTTCCTCTGTCGGAGATAGACATGCAAGCATCACCCTGCAGAAGTCAATACTTCATGCTGATCAACACCTGGCTTTGTAGCTGGTATCATTGCCAGGGCTTTGGATTCTATGATCACAGGGCATTCTTCAACAAATACACATTATTGCAGACAGATGGGACCCACCTACACTGAAGAGGAAGAAGACTCTTTGCTGGCAGATTGGCTGACCTAGTGAATAGTGCTTTCAACTAGAAAACTTGCGGGGAAGTGGGATCCCAAACTGTGACAAGCAACAGCATGTATGAGCACACCTACCAGAGTACCAATGCACGCTCGTTATTACATGTTGCTTAATACAGTGTATTCCACTTTGTAGACCTGGTGCATATAAAGGAATGGTGTGAGACTTCATAGAAAATATCAAAAGTCTCAAATGGGGAAATCGTAAGAGTACATTCTGATTTGGAACTTCCGAAGTTGAATAGATTGTTAAGCTAACTGTTAAGCTAAGTTCTCTGGTTAGCTTAATCATAAACAGAGGAGCAAGCCTTTAAAGTTTGGTTTAGATGATGAGTTATTGGACAGTTTGGCTGATAGCCAGTCTTGATAGCGACAGAGACACTGGCTGTTTTGCATAAAGAAAGATACTGTGTTTTGTACAGATCAGTCTGTGTGTGGATCTTAGAAAAGACAACTTTTTACTTCTACATCTACGTTACCAAAACTGGAGATCAGTGCTGTGTTCTTTAGGTCCTTGATTTACAAACTTTTACAGTTAACTTTCATAGGCTATAAGGAGCATTGTCAGTAGTTAGACCAGTACTTTACAAGGCCTTCTTTAACAAGCACTCATTGAAACAAAACACTGCTTTGTGAAAAGAATTGCATCTTTCAGGAGAAGTTTTATACAGTGTCTCTGATTGATGTGTGCTGTCCCAGGAATATTTGCCTCATCCTTTGATTCAGGAATGGCCTTTGCTGCTCCTCTCATTGCTGCTGGTCCCAGGCTGTTTTTTGAAAGCAAGATGTACCAGCCTATAAAGACCTTAACAGCACCCAGCTTTCAAAAAATGCTTAGGTGTCCTCCTTGAAAATCACACCTTTGAAATTGTCTCAGGTTGCGGTCTACAGAGTTGCTCCTGCGGGAGACCAAGCTAAACAAACTCAGTCTTCTGCCGACCCATAAATCCCTCTGTGAGAGAAGGGGTTAAAGAAGTTCTGATGTATATAGGGTTACTTAATGATCACTGTGCACACCAGGGAACCAAGCTGATAAGGGATGCTTAGGGCTTTGTTAACTGTTGTGCAAACTTTCCTAATAAGGACTAGAGAGTCGCCTCACCAGCACAGAAAGTCATTACAAACAGAACAATGGGGCAGTGACTAAGTGCAGGGTCC
>VZSC01001231.1:0-21295 GCA_013398225.1 Steatornis caripensis
AAAAGAAGGTTTAGGGGAGACCTCATCACCATGTTTCAGTACTTACAGGGTGGCTAAAAAGAAGGTGGAGGCTCCCTTTTCACAAAGAATCACATGGAAATGATGAGGGGTAATGGGTACAGGTTACTCCTGGGGAGATTCTGACTGACACAGGAGTAAAATTTTTCACACTGAGAACAATTGGCCATTGGAATAATCTCCCCAGGGAAGTCGTGGATTCACTAACATTGGACACCAAGATTTGGCTGTACCGGGTACTGGGCTGTCTTGTCTAAACTGTGCTTTTGCAAGAAAGGTTGGACCAGATGATCCTTGAGGTCCCTTCCAACCTGGTATTCTATGATTGAAAATCAAGATGACAGCATCCAGGATCTCTTGCAGTAATCCTGAAGTATTTCGTCCATTCAAGTGGTTATGTCATATCAATAAAAAATTGGTGGCTTATGTGCCAGGGATCTGTGTGCACTCTTTACCATGACCCCAGGGCCCACCCAGCTGTCCATACTCTGGACTAGACATTCAGGCTGACTCCTGACTGGATCTCAGTCCTCCCCATTACTGCGGTCTTGCCAGGAAGTTGTGGGCTCTGGCCCCGCCCCAGTCACTGTCCTCAACTCAGCCCCGCTCCTTCTCTAGGTGCTGTGGGATGGGGCTCTGCTTCAGGAGAGCATGGCCCTGCTGGCCTCATGACAATCCTTGGCTCCATCCGGTGGGGCATCTGGCCCTCACAGACCACCAATCGTCAACTCCAGTTTGTCTGTAAGAACATACTGCATTTTTTGAACTAGAGAAGAGGTTGCATCTTTGAAGACCTCATTGCCTTTCAAGGAATGTAGGCATTTTTCTGCTTTCTGGTGCTTTACCAGGAAAGTGTAAGCAAAAATCAAACTTTTTCATTCTTTTATCCCTAACATTTATTTTTCTATTCTTCTCACCTTCTTTGAAGACTACTGATTTTTGTCTTCACACATGGTCCAGTTCACTATAAGATCCTGAGATGTTTACCATACTTCTTATTGCAGCTGTCGTCTTCTTCAGTGAATCAGGCTTTCAACAATTCAATTAAAAGAAAAAAGTTGAATATTTGCTAGTTTTGTGTATAATTTGTCTCTTTTTATTGAATAAGGCAGGCTTCTGGAACAAACAGGCATTTGAAAAACTAAAAAATAGATATAAAACCTAGGAATTCTCGTATAAAAAATATTGAATTCTTGACTTAATGACTAATAATTATAACTTTCTTTTAGCTTTGTGTTCTTGCAAATACATGAGCAAATTTATCTTAGCATGAAATGGAAACGTACATGCAAGACTCTTCTTTTTCCTTATTTCTTTCAGTTATTGGCTTAAATCTTCCCCAAGGGATGACTTGATTGAAGTCTTCACATTACTTTCTGATGGCTTGAACTCCTTGTGGTACTGCTGCTCAGTGAGATGTGCAGAGGCCAAGAGTAAATCAAAGGGGGTAGACATTCACCTCAGAGGTATTCACATCACCGTTGTCTCTCTGAAAACATTCTGTTCATGTTTGGAAAGTTTCCTTCACATTTATTATAACAGCTAGAAGCCCGTTAGTTTAGTTTAGTTCAGTTTTTAATTAAATCTTAGGTTCTTTAAAAAGAATTCATTATTGCATTTATTATATGAATCATGAATACTTTCATTTGCCTTTTTACTTTTTAATGCATCTACTTTCTGGTCTCATCTATTGTCTTGATCTATTTGTAAAAAACTCTTGGGCAGCTTTTATTTATGCTCATTTATTATTTGCTCGTTTTCAATTTTTTTTTTCTTACTTGAACTGACTGTCAGATATCAGATTAATCTCGGATGTTTGAGCAGCTATTATGATGCTATTGGCTGATTATGGACACCATAGGCAAGATTAACTTTCATTCAGAAATAATTCATAAGACTGTAGTGGTAGGATTATTCTTGTGTTCTCCTCTAGATTGTATTTACCAGAGTAAACGTAAAACTCTAGCTCTATGTCTTAATTTCCTTAAGGTCCCTGTCTACCTAAGTGAGTGAAGTAGGAGCTTCCAGGTAATGATTAATCTTAGTAATTAGCTAAAATAGATCAGATGAATAAACATCTAGAAATGCCTCCTTTTCTCCATTGACTATAGAAGGAGATAATGAGTCAGGTCAACTTTCGATATTTATATTACAGGCATCTAAATGTAGGTTAGAAGAATCTTGTCAGAGATTAATTAAATAAAAACTACTTGGAAGCAATAGATTCTGTGTGGGTGTTTTGTTTTATTTTTTATTCTGTTTGGAATTAGAGTTTAAGTTAAACATATTTAGCGAAGCACCAGAAAAGAGTACCTAGGCATGTTGTAAAATACCAGTTACTGGAGGATTTTATGACAGGGTAGACAAATATTTGTCCAGGATAAATTGAGGGACAGAGAAAGCAAAAGACTCTTGTAATTCAGATACGATATACATGGAAAAGATGAGAAAAGTGCATGGGAATATGTGGGCACTCTTGTACTGGTATCAGGGACACACTGCTCATATTTCTGCTATTCTCTTGTAACATGAGGCTAAAAAGACTGGGAAGATGGTGGTCATTTGTACATTGGATAGTATGAAATAATTTTTCTTATACTGCGTATGAGGAACATCATATCATTTTCTACATCCCTGAGTAGGTCTTTCTTTCTAATAGACTTTGAATCTGAGTTCCTCAGGGAGCCAATATGTTGAGCAAGTAAAAACACCTTGCAAGTGGAGACGACATGAATGTTATAACCTACTCACCATCCTACACTGTTCTAGAATGAGAAAAACACTTAATTTTATCCCTCAGGAAACTAGGGCATCCTGAAACTTGCTCCTATTACGATCTCAAAGCAGTGGGCTAGGTGGGGGGAAGTTAATCAGGATTTAGACAGGTATCTGAAATAGGCAGGCTGACCTGGGGTGTCAGGCAGATGTGACGGTGTGTCCAATGACAAACTGGTCTATAGTGCACTTTCTGTCTAATCGCTCAGCCAAAAGACTTATAAGGAAGGTGAAAAACCAAGGAAAAGGAAGGAAACAGCGGGAGGGACAGTTCATAAAGGGGTTATAAATTGGTTTCTGTTTGCCAGTTTAAGGTCTCCACTTCGGGATTACAAAACGAGAATTATTTTTCTAAACTCTAGCTTAACAATATTTGAAGTGGTGACAGGGTGGCAGGAAGGGAATAAGGCAAAGTTTGTGAGATAATAAGTGCTACAAGGACTTTGGGAAGAAAGGACAGAAAAGAACTTTTAAATGTGAATGTTCCAGTGAGTACCAGAAAAAGAGATAAAATATATTACCCACTCGTCTTTCTAGCTGAAGGTTTCAAGAGAGAGAAAAATATTTTCTTCATACTATTTCTTGGTTGTGTCTGTGAGTTTATAGGAACTTGTCACACATCCCAATATATAATGCCAGAATTCACAGATATTTCTTTGTGCTTGTATAAAGTAGTTGTCTTCTGTAGAGAATAATCCAATTTTTCACTTTCAGAGGTACTTTGCTAAAATTTGCTGCATGTAGCCAGCAGGCACCTCCTGAGAAATTATTTTAAGCAAACAATGGCCATGGACGAAATATCAACAAAATAGAATCAGTAAAAGCAAACTCTGCATGGTCCTCAAAATAAGTGTCTTTTTAGGCAATAAAAGAACCCCAGTCTTGAATTCCTCTGGCTCCAATTCCTTTCTAAGTTGCCTTTTGCTTTTGTATGCTTCTTTTCCTTCCCTCGTGATTGTTCCCTACGTGCAGCCACTGAAGATATTTTTAGGTACAGACAGAGATTGCCTGTAGCACCAACTAAATGAGACTGTCACATAGAAAGGCTGTAAATGCACACAAATAATAAAGCAAAATTGAGGACTTTGGCTACCGCCACCTGTTCCTGATATTGTCTCATGCCCCCTGGTAAAGAAAGAAACTGAAGATGAAACAATATTTTCAATTGTATAAGGGAGTTGTTTTGCCTAGGTGGTACTATGCAAAAGGTGCGTCACAGGAATTGTGGGAGCAGGCATAGAAAATATGTAATGGGAATGCTAGCCACTGTGAAACCTCCCAGATAAAGCTTATAGAAAGCTGTGCAGCATCCTCCAAATGGAATTGTGAGCATTTGGCCTTTTAAAACTGAACTATGCATTTTCCTGTTACACTATTGGAAGAAAGAATGGAGAACTTGGAGGAGTACAGGTGGGGGCAGGGTGACTTTACTCCTTCTCCTCCAGAGGGTCAGTGCGTGAGCTCATCTTTGGGTACAGCTCAGACCTCTTGGTGTAAGGATGTGTTGTTTGCTCACGAGAAAATGAAAGACCAGTGAAGTATCAAAACATTTCAGAACAAAAAAAAAGAGATCATATGTAAATTGTTATAATTGGTCAGTCCTTACACAGCCCCCTTCTCCTACCAGCTAGTGGCTGCTCTCCAGGATGTTTCAGCAGCTCTGCGCTACTCATGTCGTACCAGGTGCAGATGCTTTTCCACTGGCCAATGCTGTGTGGTCCAGAGTTTACATCTAACTTTACGTTCTTAAAGGAACACATTTAATGCTTGACCAGCTTGATGTTGCTTTTGTCAGTCAAGATTTCTTATCCTGAGGGCACTTACGGTGGTTAACAAACCTATACAGAGCACTGTGATCAAACAGCACAAAATTGGATCTCCTTGGTCATTAATCCAAGAATCAAAACTACAATTCCTCTTCACACAAGTAAGCTGTTCCTTATGCAGTACACTATTCATTTCCCATTGGTTGTCATCTTAGAACATGCATTTTCTAATTAGTCAATTATGCTATTTGTATGCTGAGTATGTGCAAAAGCATCAGTCATTAGTAGCATTCTATTCAGTACACATTATATATCTTTTAATGACACATCTGAACATTTTCCACCATAAAGCGCTGTAGGAGTCTTGTGTAGAGATTTGCTAGTCCCTAGGCAAACTACAACAACTTGATCATTAGATTGTTCTCCAAGTATTTGATAGTCACATTTTCAAACTACTTAGTCATCATTTTTTCAGACCTTAACACTTTGGCCTAGCACAGTTACTAAATGAGGGCAAGAGGCAATTATTATTCACAGACCGCCCTTATCAGAAATGGCTGGCTGAGGACTGCAGCAGTATCTGAAATGTGTTTATATGCCCTGTCTTGGCTCTTCAGTCTTGACTTGTCTTAAGTTGAAATACTTGACACTGATACCAGAAAACTGTGTTGCCTCATTAAACCTCCTACCTGGCAGGGCTTCCCCTGAAAAAATTATAATTATGTCCAAAACTGCAAGGGTGGGCCTGAGCATCCCAGCCAGCTGTGAACTACCACAGATGAACAGCTGTCCAGCTCCAGATGTGTTTCTCCTGAGGGGTAGCACATGTCTGTGTTCAAACTCAAGAGGGCAACAGCTTGAGCGAGGGTGTTTGAAACCCGCCGTCATTACAACAGAGGCATGTCGTGCCAGATGCCTTGCAGAGTGCTGCTGGGCTCCTGCACTGCGGGGAAAAAAAGGTGAATAAAGCACACTTCCCAAACCCATAAATTCTTGGCACAAAAAAGATCTGTCATTCACAGTTGATTGAGCACCTATTCAGAGAACAAATTCTCTTTTCTGACATGCTTTGATGAAAAGTGAAATAGTTAACAGTCTTGACACTTACAGATTCTCAAGAACAAGTGCACTTGCTAGAGCATACTGCCTCATCGTGGACCAAGTCAAAACCTTCATTGTCAGCTTCTGCTTACAGGCTTCTAACATGTTCGCATGGGAAGCATTTTGTGAAATTAGAGAGAAGAACAAATGATAATTTCAAATGCATCTGGCAAAAACATTTTATACATGTAAATGTATATGCATTGTTTTTCTGTTATATAAAGACAGGTAATGCATTTTGGGGTTTTTATATCTTTCCCAGAGATGAATTCTCCTTGACAAAACTCTTCTGTAATCATATAAAAATATGAGACATTAAGATTCAGTGAGCTCATCTAAAAAGGCAAAATTCCCATATTTCACAATCTTAAACATCTGCTCGGGCAAGAGCAAAACAAATAGCAGTATGAAATAGAAATAATTGATGCCTAAATTGAAAAAGTGTGTATATGTATGTGAGCAAAAGAGAGACAGAATTCTTTAATGAAACCATATCTGCTCATTCTCAACAGTTATTTCTGCCCCTAAGTCTCAGAATGAATATTATTCTTTCCAGTGTGAACCCAGTAACTCTGTTCCTCCTTTAACTCTGTTTCTCGCATAGAGCCTGGCATTCTATAACACAATTCTTAAGGTTCTTATGGTGGTCTACAACTCAGCCCTCTCTCTTTTTTGCAGTCTCTGTATACAAGCATTTATTAGGGTTCTAGGTAGTTAAGGATCTCTCCTGATGTTGTAAGACAGATAGATGATGGAGGAACGAGTGGCATAGTCCTGGTTTCTGCTTTATTTTTTTCCTTTTTCCTGTCAATGGAAGACGGGAAGGGAGCTCATCTTACTCTTCATAATGTCGCAGATTGGTTGTTCTTCCACAGATGTGTGGTTAAAAAAACAAACAAACTTGTCAAACAAGAGAGAAAGAAGGTGTCTTCTTCAGATGACACTATGTGTATGCATAAAGGAGGATCACTTTTGTAAAGGTTGGATTCTTTTGTCCGTGGCTCATAAGCACTGAAAATAATCAGCACATTCCTGTGTAGGTTCAGGCAGTTATCCACTAACTTAAACATCTGTTTTCAGAGCACTAATATCAGAGCTTTTGTAAAAGAAGCTAATTTGCAAGCATGGCCATTCAGCAAGCTATTGTGGGCATGTTGATTTTTGTAAATAATCTGGGATAAGGGTTTGATCCTTTGTAACTCCATCACTTGTGGTGATACTGATAATTATCACCTGGAAAAATAGACACCTGATAATGCTATTCTTCATAGACTGTTTGTGAAAGACAAATAAAGTGGAATCATCATTGCAGTGAAAACAATGTTCACCTGACTAGACAGTGACATTGATTAAAGTTGATGAATAGGTATATGTCCATTCTCTAGGCTCCTCCTAAAACCTGCATGAGAGCTCAATAGTCTTAGTGTCTTCTTTTCCAAACATGATTTTAGAGTAAATCTAACATAATTTAGAAACAGAGAAGAAATAAACTAAAGTATTGGGCTTGTCTCATACCCGTTGTAAGAGACAGACAGGAAAACATCTGGAATATGCTAGCTGTGTATTAAATACCCAGACCACATCAATTAGATTCAATTCATGAGGTCATGTGAAATATTCAAACAGAAAATGGCTTACAATTTTAAAGTATATTTTCACTAAGGATGTTGGGAAGAAAACTGGAAGTCTGAAGTGAGAATGACTGAGGGAGGGTTATCCACATATTATAAGGTACATGGACAAAAATGTCATGCACCCAGCTCCTTGTTTAGGAAACATTCACAAATTTCCAGCAAGCCAGAAACTTTCTTGATACCCCTAGAGGCATCCTCTAAAACTGATATTGTTTTCCACTAATTCAATTTGTAAACTTGACAAGATCATCAATGTCACTTAGCAGCTGCCAGGCATTCCCCAAACCACTGGTCTCATCCAGGAGTGCCAGGAGTCCTGGCAAATAAGCCTCCTTTGTAACTCTGCTTTAAAACCAGAGAAAATTCTCTAAACACAAGACCTATTTTTTCTTCTTTTTTAACATTTTGAGCTCAATAAATGCACATTTTTTTTGAAACTTTGTTTTTATGAGAACTTTGGGATTTACCCTGGTGACAATTTACAGCTCACTTGCTGATTTGACAGCTGGAAAGAGGAAGGAGGTGGGGATATGCTTGTTGTAGGGAAGGTAATCCAGCAGGAAACAAGAGAATACCTCTGATAAAGAAAAGTAAGTGGATGAAAACAATTAAGGGAGTATAAGAAGAAAAGGGAAATGAAGTAAAGGTAACATAACAGTATGATGGTGCCTACTGCAAATTAAGGTTCTTAAAAACAATTAATTAATAAAAGTTGGGGGCATAATTTGATTATCACTCATAACTGTGAAACCTGATTTAATAACTTCATGTGTCTGAACTGCTAGTAAACTAGCTAATATTCTAGTCAGCTGATTTAAGATGTCTTGCAATACCAAATAGAAAGGTTTTATTTAAATGACTATGTAACCACTTTGCAATCAACTGTACAAATAAACCTTCAAATGTTGCATAAAAACTCTAATGGTGATCATTTTTATAAGCTCCCACTGAAATCTGTGGAAGTTTAGACCACAATTCAAAAGCTCCTTGTCCTTGTTCATTAAATATTCCCAGTGACATAGCACTGCAGAGGAATAAAATATACACCAATACTTTTGGATGCTTCAAAATTGTATTGCAAAATCTGTCTGTTAACTGTTAAGTCAGCACGGACTAATGTGGGTAGCCTTTAGTCAGAAACAAAAATGTCTAGTAGCTGTTCAGATTTATTTTAAAAAGTCACGAGGGTTTTCAGCTGAGCACTAAAAGTGAAATATGAACTGCATTTTGAGGCTTGTGTTTTGAAAGTGTATTGTGTATTAATATTTAATTTCTAATATAACAGTTTTATAATCCATGTTTATATAAAGCAGTAAGATGTTATAGTATAATAAAGAACTATGATATATTTGTAATATAGGCTATTTTTACTCATGAAGTTGTGCGTACACTTAAGGGATCACAATGCACATAGATTTTCATGCCTACAAAATATGGACAGTGTTTTGTTTAAAAAGGATTTCTAAGTGTATCTGGATCATTGCCTGAATTTCCAAAAATAAGTTCATACATTTCTGAGCTTATATTCCACCACAACAGCTTGCACACAAAGTAGAGGAATTAAATCAGTTTATAATATCAGCTAAGAAAGACAATAAGCAGACTAAAGGATGGATGAATGGGCAACTAAAATTATTTCTGAGTTTAATTCAATTATTGCACCATACAATCTTTCAATTGATTTTTAAGTAAAAAGCTTATGCATTTTCTGCTGTTAAATCCTACAGTTTTCATAATTTTGTGCAAGACATGTATTGCAACTATTCAAAAAATTACTACAAGAAACTTTTAAAATTGAGAAATTAATATAAACTTTAATCCTGAATCATGCAATACTCATAGTTCCTCAGATGCCCTTAAGACACTCTCTCGACAGTAATGAATGTACCAAAGCTTTGAAGGAGAGTACAAAAGGACATATCTGTATATATTTTCTTTTCTGAAGCAGCTGACCTGTGAGTTTGGATTCATATTATCTATGACATGTATATTTAAGTGTCTGCTTGTGTATATTTCCAATTTTAAAAAAATATGGATGAAGTCTATACAGTGAAATCAGTCTGCTTGCTGGGAAAGGATAGGTTTAGATAATTTTTTTCAGTTTTAAAAAAACATCAGAGGAAATCTTTAGATATCTCACAAGTAGCAGAGGGACCTCATGATCTTCTGAGCTCTTTTCTATCTCTGTATTTATAAAGGTGTAGAAAAGTTGTAATTTTTTTCCAATAGTAGCAGCCTAAGTAAATGCCATGATAAACTAAAGTGGCTGAACTATGCCTGACATGTGAGAATATTCCAGGTCTTCCTAAAATCTGACCTGTCCCTTCTGTTCATAGCAAAAGTAAGAGGGTGGACGATGAAATTTTATTCTTTCGCCTGCAGCTGCCCTGAAGGTGAAGAGATGAGATCTTGGCAGAGCAGCTCTGGATGTATTAATGTCTTTGGAAACAGATTATATGTTAAAAGCATCTGGGTATTCTGCATCATCTTGGGAGTATTTACCCCCAAATTTCGGTGATGGAAAGGTCAATACAGAAGGAAGAAGTTGTATAATTATTAGTGATATAAGGTGTAGTGGATGCTTCACCTTTCAGCATCAAATAAAATCTTAGTAGCCTCTTCATACCCGACTAACCTGAACAGGAAATATGTCCAAGTGAGGAAGAATCTCTTCACTACCCACCTGACTAGAGGCCACCCTGACACCATATGGCATTGAACCCCTGCTCTGGGTGACCAGAAAGAAGAGGACTCTAGCTGACCTTTCATGTCAGCAGGAGTTTAGGCACTGTAATGCTGCTCATCTGCAGAGAGGACCTTGTCCTTCTGGACCATCATCATGAATCTGAAAAATTACGTAGGCTGGGGTTGGAGCACACATCAAGGGCCAGCCTAATGCCCTGGAAACCAGAACAATGGACTGCCCACTGGTACCAAGTAGTTAACACTACATTTTCTTAACAAATAAGGGTCTTTTTACAAACTACAGTATTCTCTGTGTTTCTAAGCTATCTCATTTTACATCTACAAAGGATTCCTTGAAAATCAATTCTTCTATTAAAGTGTTTGAAATTGCAATGTATCATTTTATGTTGATAGGGGAGGGTTTGCTGGGGTTTTGACGGCTTTTCTGGCAGGGATTTTAGAAACGATTCAGAGATTATAAAGCAACATGGAGATAAAGACCAGCTTTGAAAGATAGGATATACTGCTCACTATGATTTGTATGAACTAATTTCTAATACCTCTTTGGGAAAAAACATCCACTGAAGCTTATAGCCATTGCATACATTAGCAGTGACTACTTATTAATCTTATAACCTCTCCTAATTAAGAGAGTAAATTCTAAAATGAATACAAATTGAATGTATCCAAGGGTAAAATATATTCAGCTGTGAAATATGCCCTTACGTTTGCCGAAATATCTATGAAGTGGTGTGTCACAGAAATAATCTGTTTTATTTCTTTCTTGTTTGCTTATAGTCAACAAGAAAAGAAGTGCCAGCAGCTGGCACTTTGCAAGTAACACATCTGTGTCAATCATATATTATTATAGTCATAGCTAGTAAAATTGCATTGTTATTGTTGCCACTGTTGCCATTACAGCTGTTGCTGTATACTATGTGCTACAGTTCTTTCTTCTGAATGCAGACCAGTGAAAAGTAGAAGAGAAATGTGAACGGCAAACTTAGAACAAACATCTTAAAACTTTAAAGTGAAATAAATAAATTAATCCCTGGGATGAGCGATGCTTATAAAAAAGATGTAAGCATAAATTGACACTGTATGGAAACTGTGTTTCAGCCAACAGTTTGTTCCATGAAATCCAGTATGGGCAAAAGATAGTGCACACAGGAACCATTACAATAAACTGAGGTACAAATACCTATAGAGATCAGGACATGGCAAGATGCAGAAAAAATACCTATGGTTATTTCCTAGCAAGAATGAAATTCTTACAGTTACATGAAAAAGAAGCAAAAAATACACAGAGATTGGATCTAGTGGTAAACAAAATTTTACAGTTTTGGTATCTCAAGAAAGGGAAAGAATTTATGTGCATTCCTTTAGAGGCACCTAACTTTTCATTCCACTATCTATAAAGGGAATACAGAAGCTGCATTAAACAACCCAGCTTGAATTGCTCTTTTTTATCCAGGAACCAAACAGAGGTCCTAGAGTAGAGGTGATGCATTAGTTCAGCTGGCACCTATTCAGGTAAAATGAACTCTATAGAATAGAAATATGTATCTTTTTCATTTGGGGGAAAACAACACAAATTCCAGGGCACAACTGCAGAACTAGAATTAATACTATACTTGGAAAAAGTACTTAGAGAAAATGGAAAACATGAAACGATTAAGAATAAAATCAGAAGTGGTTTTCATTTGTACTTGCTATAACAAAAACTCTAAAATATCCAGTTAAGAAAATTGTTTCATTTACAGTGATATGCCAAACAAGATATGTAGCAAGAGGCATAAATCTGAGAATAAGAATTGTGGATATATGTGTGTCTTTAAACGTACATTTATGCATGTAAGAATATATGTGTATAGGCAGATAGAAGGCACGCTCATTTTAGTGGTGCCCAGTGATAGGACCAGAGGCGATGGGCACAAACGGAGACACAGAGGCTCTGTCTGAGCATCAGGAAACACTTTTTTATTGTGAGGGTGATCACACACTGCACAGATTGCCCTTGGAGATTGCGGAATCTCCCTCTTTGAAGGTATTAAAATACTATCTGAACTTGGTCCTGAGCAACTGGTTCTAGGTGGCTCTGCTTGAGCAGGGGATTGGACAAGATGAGTTCTGAAGGTCCCTTCCCACCTCAGTCATTCTGTGATTCTGTGGTAGCATCATTAAATCATATATGATCAAAATAAAAAATATATGACTTAATGAAATTTTGGGTTAATTAAGATAAGCAACTTCCATAGTAATGCTGCAAATCAAAATTATGACTTGTTTGCAGTTGAGCAAGTTTATCCCAGAGACATTTTAGAGGCGTTAATCTGTGTGGTTGAATGTAGATATTAAATACATTGAGTGTCTTTGACCCACATCCCAAAGGCATTTAGATGTTAAATTTCCATGGACTTCAATTGACAAAATCATGATTAAATTGAAATTAACTGACTTTTCAGTGCTGTCCTGGGTTTGGATAAGATAGAGTTAATTTTCACAAGGAGCTGGGAGGGGACACAGCCAGGATAGCTGACCCAAAATAGCCAAGAGGGTATTCAATACCATATGTCATCGGGCTAAGTACATAAACTGGGGGGTTGGCCAGGGGAGGGGGATCGCTCAGAAACATGCTGAGCATTGGGTTCCAGGTGGTGAGCAATTGCACTATGCATCACTTGCTTCGTATATACTTTTTTTGGTGTCATGGTTATTATTATTATTTCTTCTCTTTTTGTGTTGTCCCATTAAGGACAACCCACATCCTCATCTCAACCCATGAGTTCTACCTTTTTCTTCTGATTCTCCTCCCCATCCTACCATGGAGGGGAGGAGTGAACGAGTGGCTGCTTTGGTGTGATGCTTTGTTGCTGGCTGGGCTCAAACCATGACAAGCACCTAAATCTCTTTGAGGTATTTGGTCCTCTCTCTTCAACAGGGAAACACACCAAACAGGAAAACTCTATCACTACATAGTCGCCTTGGTACAGCACTTGTTTCTTGAGCTGTACGACTGATTTTGTATTCTGTAAAACTACCAAAATTAAAACTGATTTTTGAATGGAATTTTCTCTTCTTACTACGCCTCCAAAATATACACAAATATTACCAAAAGAATAACTCAAAATTAAAGCGATACAAACAATGTATATACAGTTTCATATTCATTTTTTCCTTCAAATAAGGAAACTTCTTTATAAATTTCTTTTAATAATCTAAAGACAAAACCAGAGATACTATACTACAAAAAAATATTAGATAAGCACAGAAAACAAGAAACACCAATGAAAAGTGAGAGCTAAAAAGGCAGTACAACAAACTCTTTCTTGAATTTTTACTGTATCTGTCTCCAAAAGGACATAGTATTCCAGGACATTTTTTCTGTCTTGTTAAGATTATACTGTATGTGCTATTGTATTACTATGATTAGATGAGCACATCCATGCAGATCGACATTAATATTTATTCAACAATTCATAAGAAAGATTTAATCAGTGCTTTTAAATTAATATCCACACATTTGCAGTCAATATTCATTCATCAGAAGCATTCTTTGAGTTAGCATACTGCATCCTATGACCTAGTTTGGGAATATTGGATACATCTGGCATAATTAAAGGAAGATTCTCACATCAAGGCTATTTGAGTTATGTACATATATTAAAGGGTTCAGTATCAATTTGCCATGTGAGTTAAGCAAGCAGACAGAGCTTTGGATGGTATGTAAAAGCTGTCAGACATTTCAAAAATTGAGTTTGGCAATTTGCAATACAAGCACACAGGTAAAAATATTAATTGAAGATGGGTGCTCCCTTGACTGAAAAAACAAAAACAACAACGAACCAAACAACCTCCCCCAGAAAACCCACATTTTGCATACAGAATAGAATATCTACTGAAGGGAAATCTAAATATGTTAAGTTTTATTTTGAGCAATACCAAACCCAGGTTTTTGTCACTCATGTTTTTTAATAATGGAATGATGGGCAGACATGGAGCCACAACAGCATTAACCATTCTTCATAGCAGTTACTATCTCCTGACGTCAGATCATCACCTTCCCAGACAGAATCACATCAGGCAACACCAGATGCCAGCAACTGGGGTTTTTTTAATCATTCAAAAATGTCTTCACTATTAGAAAGATCTGTGTTCTTACGTGGAGATTCATACAAGCTCTTTTGTAAAAAAGCAACTGATTTTGCAGCGAGAAGGAAACGTGGCAATGCAGAAAAGTCATGTTTCTGCAGTGACCTCTGGTTAGCTTCAGCTCCCAGGCAGCAGGATCAGGTAGGCTGTGATCCCTGACTGAGAGTTTGTTTGCTTGCTGACTGGCAGTATCATTTCGGAAGTATCTATGTGGGTAAATACAGTTAATTATTCTCTGAATATAATAAAGCACTCGCTCACTTAGATTCATCTTACATTTCACGAGTTTTTGTTTGATGTCACCACAGGCATCTTCTACTATTCAGTAAACAGATGACACAGGTGTTTAAATAGGACAAAAGTATAGGAAACACTATGAATATCCAAGCATTCTGCTTCAGTGTACTCTCCCATCTCAGTCTGCCATCCATTTCTAGGCTACCATTCAGGAGTCTGGTTTTTTAACTCTTCTCATTTTGCTCTGATTTCATATGCAAACTAGCACCTTGTGCATACAAATTCCTAGTAGCTGTTGTGCACTCAGTTGTTTAGTTCGAGCACTTCCAGTGGCAAACCATGCAACTGAAAGATAAACCACAACACCTCCATTTATTTGAAACAAGGCGTCTTAATATTCTGTATGTGTTAAATCCTCTTTGCTTGATGCTTCCTCAGTTTGTCATACAAGTACGTCATTCCCACTGAGATTAAATTTACAATAAAATTTTCCTTCGATGGGTAACAGTCGCCACTTGGATGACTGGAAAATGATTCTTCTCTGTCTGGCATCTTTTAACAGAGAATCCAGTTTCTCCCCATGTTAAGCTTTCTACCAGTGTAATTATGACTGTCACAACACAATTGTCCCAGTGTAATGGGCTGAGTGCATCCCGCTGAAATAAGAAACAATTAGCAATTAAAGTTCTCATTCTCACATATTCCACTCCACACTGTTCTTCTGAGGAAAGGGGAGTTAAACACAACCCCTAACTGCTATATAGGGCTGCTGTATAGGGCTCCTGACCCACCACAAGCCTGAGGTCGCCTCCCTTACTGTCTGAATTAACTGTATTCCTTTGGGAAGAAATTACAGCTGGCATTTTAAACTCTTATGTTTCAGGAAGCATTTTGCTGTCTTCCTCAGCAAGTACTCTTTCTATATTCCCAATTGGTTATATTTAAGCCACTTCCTATTTTTTCTGCCCTCATTTTCAGGTTTCTTTCGTACTTTGGTTAACTTGGTTGGTCTCCGCTCAAACACAGGATCAAAGTTTTATAAAGCAACACAAATATTCCCTAAAAGATATACCAGGTCTGCTTGGCATAACACAGCACTTCAGAGTCCTCAGTTCTTGGAGTGTGATTACAAGGAATCGGCTACTTGTGGCTACCTTCTGCCGTCCTACTCCTTGTGATGGGAAAACTCCAGTTTCCATACTTTAAGACTCTGCCAGTGAGAAATATTTTGTTCTCTCTCCAGTCTGTAGACTATACGTAGCCAATAAAGACCTTTTTCAAAGTATTCCTCCTCCATTGAGGAGGCAGCAGACAGGCACAGGCGCAGGAGAGGATCAGAGGCATCAGCCAATACCTTTTACAAACAGTTAGTAGGGCAAAAAAGAAAAGTCCCACTACCTTCAAAGTCACCTTTTCCTTCTCTTCGCTTCCACTGCTCTTGTCTGTCATGTGGGGTGTTACTTGAAGCATGTGAGGGGTGACACAGATAAAGCCAAAAAATTGGGAAGGGGAACGNGTTAGTAGGGCAAAAGAGAAAAGTCCCACTACCTTCAAAGTCACCTTTTCCTTCTCTTCGCTTCCACTGCTCTTGTCTGTCATGTGGGGTGTTACTTGAAGCATGTGAGGGGTGACACAGATAAAGCCAAAAAATTGGGAAGGGGAACGGGCCAGAGATTCCTGGAGCTGCCTGCTGCAGTACTGTGGTGGCAGGGAGACAGCAAAGCTCCCCAAGGAGCACAGCTCTGTTGGGGAATGTGTTCAAAACTGACCTACTCCCGGGGAAAAAAGAAAAGACGAGGAAATGTAGGGGAAGTGGGTGATGGTTGAAAGGACTGGAAGCCACAAGATTCACTTTCAAGCTGAAGAAATGACCCCGCCTCAGCTTACTGATTGCTCACATGACAGAGTAGGCAATTCTGTTTGTCCCAGATAGAACAGGGCCGGCAGNAGACGAGGAAGTGTAGGGGAAGTGGGTGATGGTTGAAAGGACTGGAAGCCACAAGATTCACTTTCAAGCTGAAGAAATGACCCCGCCTCAGCTTACTGACTGCTCACATGACAGAGTAGGCAATTCTGTTTGTCCCAGATAGAACAGGGCCGGCAGATTTTTTTTGTTAAAAAAAAAATAAAAATGACAAAAACTAAACCTTCAAGTTTATCTACTTTATTTGGTTTTTTAAGCCTTTATGTTTGGGTTGAGAAAGGAACTCTCCTTTTGGTGAGACCCTGGCACTGGGGTTGGTAGTTCCAGAGCTCCTACTTCTGCATTTATAAGAAGGACATCCTGTGCATCAAGTCTGAATTAATGTAAAAAATATAAGTGGTATGTCATGATGGCTTGATTGATGGCAAATAAGCTTGTGGCGAGGAGGCAGGAGAGTCAGAGCTCTTGCAACACAACATGGAAGATTAATGCTAAGTGTATCAGTATTGATGTGGGCAGTAGATTACAGATAATAAACTGTTTTAAAATGTATCAAGAGCAAAAAAAAGAAAGAAAATTAGAATGAAATGGATGCAAGGAACTCACACAGACTGATAAACAATTGAATTTCAGAAGTTCTTTACAAGATCAGTTATATCGTAGTAGTGCAGAACAGCTACAGTTCAATTAGGAACTTCATCTTTATTTTTTCAGTATTATAGCCAAAGGACTTGCATTCCAACACAGGGAAAAAACATCAGAAAACCAAGAAAAACCTTCCCCACAGTCCCTTCTTTCTCATCATTAGGAATCAGTAGTATATCTGATGAACTTCTCCAGGATGAAGAATACAGTTGTTTTGTTATCTTGTACCTTTTATGTGAAAGGTCATTGTACACCCTATAAATTCAAAGATATGGATGTGGTAAAAGTACTACATATGATAGAGAGTAATTTCTTAGCTATATGGTTTTGCTCTGCTTCTGTAATCTCATTCAAGAATCTGTTATCTACCACTGAGCTGGATGGGACCTATCTATGCTCTGGCAGTAACAGAGTGCCCCACAGAAACGTCGACTGAAATGATAATGTGTCTTGAACACTGAAATAATGTATACTTCAAAGACTCTTAAAAAAGGGCAGGCTCCACACGGGCAGAGGGCAGGGAATACTCACTGAGTAGTAATAAATATCACAAAAAACCCCTCTACCCTTAATTTGAGACAAAACTTTTTATTTCTTGGAGAAATCTAAACTGGCTGAGAAATGCCTTTTTAAGCAACGTTGCATCACAACAAAATGTTGTATCTGGTAGCAAAACATATGGTATCTAGCTCTCAGAGTTAAGTCACAGATAGCTGGGAGTACTTAGTATTTGAAAAATGATCCCCTTCTACTTATGAGTTAATATAAGTATTTATATCTCTGATTGCAGGCACCAGACATACATCCTTCCTTTTAACTTGCAATAATGCTTTCAGGGCATATGCAAGAGCAGTGTCTTACAGAAAACAGGGGAATGACAACACCGACTTACCACCAAAATTGTTCTTATATTTTCCACTAATGTAAGATTCCTTTTTTGTTAAAAATTAAAGTTTTCATTAAAATATGTTCACATTTGTCTCAAAAAAAAGGAAAGAGAAAGGAAAAAACTCCAAATTTGAGTAATCTGAAAAACAAAATCTCTCAACAAAACAGAGGGAGGAGAAAATAAAAGGAAGAGAAAGGGAAAGGAATAGCCCAAGAAAAAAAATTAATTTTGTCAAAATACTTCATTTAAGATTAAGAAAAAAATCCATCCAGATTTATTTCATCCTGTTTTCCTCTACAATCACACAACCAAATGCTTCATAATAAAAACAAAATTCACAAAGTCAATGTGACAACCTAGTACCATATTAGTATCTTGCCCACCTTCAGATGAATATTCTGCTTCACTACAGATAGTTCTTTGAAAATATTGTGATTACTGGGAAATGTTTGCCACCATGACTACATATCTCACAGTTTGAATCTAAACTCTTGTGGTAAACATTTGAAAAATAATTTAAAATGTATATTCTATAACTAGCAATCATGACTTTACAAGTACCGCACGACATTGCAAAGCTTTCAATCACCTCCTGCAGTTCCAGCCTTTCATAGAAAAATGTTTTTCTGCTACACTTTAAATTCTCTTTTTTTTCTGTGAAGAAAAAGTGATTGTATTAAGAATCCATTTATGTCCCTAGATTCCTAACACATAAGATGTATTTTTATTTTATGTTGTATTTAGTTTATGACATTCCAAAGAGCACTTCATTCTGTGTGACAGCGGCATGCACATTACCATTCTTATATCTTACAGAAACATAGGTGCAATATTTTCTTAGGGGATCATAATTATCGATAAAGACTTATTAGAATCACTTTTACCCATTGATACTGTGGGTAAAATGAAGAACATATTGTCAATGTCACCTGTTCTGGCACTTTGCAAGAAGCAATTTAACAGCAGCTGTGGAAAATGAGATCGTAAAGGTTAACAGTGTAGAGATCGTAACAATCATTTTAATGGAGTTTTAGAGATTCATGTTATATTCTTTTCCTTTTTTTTTTTCCAAAGGATATTCCGAAGGTTTTTAAAGCAAACTTAATGATGTGCATGCTAGTGCATGAAGATAGTTTGTGCATCAGTATTCCAGAACTGAAAGCACAACCAAGGAGACTTCTTTGCAATATGTTACTTGTTGATATGCCTTAAGGATAAAATGATTAAATTATTTTATGTGGGAGCCATGGCAACGCAGAGGTGCAAGATCAAGTACAGATTGAGTTCAAAGGATCAGGTTGTGAAGCAAAATCTTAAATGAACTCAAGTCTGGCATGGATCTCCAGATATATCTATGCAAGTTAAACCAAGGATTTTAACCATGAGTATTATTTAATCTTGCTGATACAAGGACACTGTGAGAAAAAGATGAGAACAGACAATGTAGTTGAACCGACAGTATCACACAATGGCTTCAGTACCTGTTTTCAGAGGGCTCGTAACAATAAATTAGTTTAAATAAATCAGACAATTCTTATTATATGGAAAGCTCTAGAGCATTTCCTCCAAAATTTTTACTGTTTAGTGTTTAGTGACTCTCACTGAATGCAGTCATCATGAACCACTATATATTTTCATTATACCCTTGAATGATAAGAAGCCTATGTAGCCAGGGAAACCATGTAGTCCAAGTCTATTTATAAAAAGCGGTATTCAAAGGACTGATGGAAATGTTTACATTTGAGGGCTGAGATATTACTCTGCTTCCTAGTTTGGTGAAAAGAGTATCATCTTTGTTGATAGTACATCTTTGTTTCTCTCGTGTATTTGGTATTTTGCTCTGGTGCTTTGGTCATACCTTTGAGTCTTTCTTTCCCTCACCTTCAACACTTAGCTGGTAGTTCTCCTCAATTAGCTTGTGTGCTACCTCTCTAGCAACAGATACCCAAAGCCCTCCTCTGCACATATGCCCTTTGCCGCCCTGACCTTAGCTTTCTTACCTTCCCTCTCTTAGGTCTGGGAGATATTTGTAGAGGAATGTCAGTGTAATGAAAGATTTAAAATCAATCCATGTCGCTATACAGCTGTGAGTAACAGTACTTTGCCTGATTAAAGCATACTTGAAAAAAGAGAAGAGAAGAGAAGAGAAGAGAAGAGAAGAGAAGAGAAGAGAAGAGAAGAGAAGAGAAGAGAAGAGAAGAGAAGAGAGGTAAAAATATTAAGAGATTAAGAGATAAAATGATTTAAGGATGTCTTATTAGAGGTGTCCACTAGTTAGGGGAGCTTAGCTGCAGATTCACTTAATTTCATGGGTGTATATTTTGAAGCAGTGATTAAACCTTACTCCTGAACCTCATCCCCTCACTCCCCTGAATATATCCTGTTAATCACTTCTTAAAGCTGGTAACAGGGTTCATCTCTTCTTTAGAAAACACTGCTCCTTGTTGATGATGAAAACGAGCAAAATCACAATGGCATAAAGAAGACAAAAACTTGATGGATTTTCTTTACATGGAAAAACTTTTCTGTCACATCATTCTCACCCCCTCCTACGCTTTCCTTTGAAAGCTTAGAGTCCTTTCATATACTGAACTTAGGAATAATTTCTGGCCAATCAAAATGACAATCACAAAAAAGCTCTTCATTTCAGGATACATCAATCATCTGCATTTTTCATGGCTGGGTAAAAATCTGAACATGGAAGATATGAACTTGAAAACTGCTTCTGNGAAAGCTTAGAGTCCTTTCATATACTGAACTTAGGAATAATTTCTGGCCAATCAAAATGACAATCACAAAAAAGCTCTTCATTTCAGGATACATCAATCATCTGCATTTTTCATGGCTGGGTAAAAATCTGAACATGGAAGATATGAACTTGAAAACTGCTTCTGGATTAGTGTTAGCCCTTAGTAGAACTTTAGGATTCGGGCGGCGGGGGGGTAGGGGAGGAGAAGAGAAAAAAAACCAACCTCAACAACAAAATCAAATAATTGCTGAATTTGAACAATCAGGTTTGCAGAACTGACCGAATACATAGAAAACACCGCTGCAATTACCACACTGGGACTGGATATTTCTGCCAGTTGCTGCACTAACTTTTAGAGTGCTGCTGACTACTGCAGGAGGAGGGAAATTGCTAAGCAGAATTATAATCCCTATACAGTGCCTTCCATTGCATTGGCCTGTGTACGCTTCACCACTGGTAGTATTCATCGCAGAAATAACTGGAAGTAGATATTGTGTTATGGCCCCAAATAAAAATGACTTGTTGGGGTTTTGGGACACTTAGCCAAAGTGCTTTTTTTTGTGTGTGAATTAGCAATCGAACAGAAAAAGAGACACTCAGAAATCCTATGGGTCATGTGCTGTGTGGTGAACTGACAAAGTGCTTTCTGTAAGTATCATGACCACCTTTCAAATGACAGTTATCTTAATGTCACATAATGTACTCAGTATTGGCAATGGT
>VZSC01001233.1:0-12163 GCA_013398225.1 Steatornis caripensis
GGTCTGGGGATTGGCGATGCTCTCCTGGCCAGCTGGGCGAGGGCAGCAGCCCAGCCCTTCCTTGGCGGCACCAGCACATGGTTTCTGTGTGAGTTTGGGAAGGCACAGAGCGAAACCTGCAGCTGCCTCCGAAAAAGGAACATTTGGCCTGAGAGCTTTTTGCCTGTGGCAAACAGGAAGAGGCTTTCGGTGGAAGGCGGTGTCCAGCTGTGGACAAGAAACGGAGGGGCCGAGCCCATGGCGTGACACTGCACGTGCCATGGCTGCTCCCAGATCGGAGTGTCCTCCTGACGGGATAAAGATCCCTCGGCCCTAGTGGGAGCTGGGCTACAGGCAGGGCAGGAGCAGACCTTTGAGAAGTGATGTCCCAAAGGGGTGTTTGAAACGCCTGGAGAGCTCTCCTGCTCTCCTAGTCCATCCGTGTGCCGTTCCAGTAGCTAATTACAGTCACTGTTAACAAAAAGTCTATCTTATTCCCATAACAAAAGGCCTGGAAAGAACTAGACTGGTAATTACTCAGGAGGGGCAGAAAATAAACTCAGGAAAGCTGAGCCTGAGGGATCGAGCAGAACGCGATACTGCGCACACCCACCTCCTACTCAGCCTTATTGTTCACAGCCAGGCCGGGGCGTGAACACTAAATTAAGGTTATGCCTGAACCTGTAAAGCAGGAATTAAGTTTAAACTCGCAGCATTATCTGAGTCTTGTTGCATTTCGTGGCCTTCCCGTTCTGCTCTGATGTACATGTTCTAACCTCACTTTTAAAAGCGATTGGTGCGTTTTGCTAAGGAGGTTCCTAAGGGGCATTAAGTACGACCAGCATATCCCAAGGTGGATTCAGAAGAGACCTTCCCGGTGCAAGGAGGTGCTGGGAGAGGAGGGCCAAGGCAACACCAGTGGAGAACTGCAATCTGCACTGGGATCTGGACAGGTAGAGCCTTGGAAAACTGATGTTTCCCAGACCCGGTGCACGTGCTGCTGGGCTCCCGATTCTTTTTGCAGCTCACACCCACAGCATCCCGTTGCAAATGGGATAGCAACTGAGCAGAGAAGAAGGTGGAGGGGAGCTGGTGTTCTGAATAGTTTTGTGAGCAGAGAGCAATTTGAATGCCATGTTAGGGAATATCTTTTTGCCCTGGTTGGGTCTCAGCAGGAGGGAAAAAGGAGGTGAAGGGAGCAATGCCCAGGGTGGAAAGGACGGGGACAGAGCTGGAGGGCAGACGGAGAGGGTGAAAGACAAGATGTAGCTCTCCCAAGCACAAAGGGCAGCTCTGTGTCACTGGCACGGAGTTGGAGCAGTGCCTTGTGAAGCCCCACAAAAGAAGGGTGCAGCAGCAGACCGACAGTGCCGTCGGCCATGCGCTACAAGATCCGTGCATCCATATTTGTTACCCAGCCTCTGCAAGAGTGGCTTTTGGTGGCATAGAGGAGTGGAAGTTCCCAGCATGAGATGGGAAGAGAGGCCATCCAGAGGAAAGATGCCTGGTGTATTCGCATCCCTCTCCTTTCCCCAGAAGCTCGACCTTGTGCTAAGAGATGAAGGGTTAAGCTCCAGGCCCTGCTGACTGCCATGTGATGTAGTTGCTTGGGTGATTGGGAAAGATCTGTGCCCTAAGAGGAATCACATGGGCTTCAACAGAGCTCCCTGGATGCAAACCTGCCCTGCCGAATCCTGCCTTGCTCCCCGCTTCCATCCTTACCAAGGGGACCGCTGGGTCTGGGGAGGGGAGCGTGGCTTCGCTGTCCCAGGCCTACACCCAGGCTCCACATCAAAAGGCAGGGAACAAAACAATTGCAGAGCATTTGAAAGCAAAATAAATAAACCCTTGGCTGGTCCGGGAGGATTCTTACCAAAGGTACAATCGAGTCATCTATTTATGGCTTTTTTTCATTTCAAAAGCAGATACGTAACAGGAACTTTTGATATTCAAGTCCTAAAGAAGCTAACTTCTGATAGTCAAGCCCCAAAGAACCTGACTTCCCACAATCAAAGCGATGGCCGTAACGCTCTGCTTTATCAGGTGGCTGGTGGGACTAGAGGAAATCCTGGGTTTCTGCTTTGTGGGGTGGCTGGTGGAAGTGGAGGAAATCCTGGGGTTTTATCGAGTGAAAGCAGCTTTCAATTGAGAGAACAACGTGACAATGTCTGTTTGCGCAGCATCTTCCAGCAGGAAGGTCCCCAGAATGTTTTTTTTCGCAGGGAGAAGGTATCTGGGAGATCACCTCGGTGATAGTGTGTGNTATCGAGTGAAAGCAGCTTTCAGTTGAGAGAACAACGTGACAATGTCTGTTTGCTCAGCATCTTCCAGCAGGAAGGTCCCCAGAATGTTTTTTTTCGCAGGGAGAAGGTATCTGGGAGATCACCTCGGTGATAGTGTGTGGCAGTGTGAGAAAGTTTTGAGGTCTCAGTAATGGCCACTTGCTTGGGACGAGTATATTTGAGGCTGATTGTTTGGTGCATTACTCGGGATGAATGAAGCACAGTAAAGCTCGGGGAATCAGCCCAACAGAAATACATGCGCTTGCTCTCTAGCATAACCCGAAATGCATCAGCATGGTAACGAAGTATCCCAAGAGCAGCTTTTGCCTCCAGGTTTCTCTGTTTCAACACCCACAAAAGCCCCTGGGGTTCCCAGTCCACCTGCATCCAACCTTTCTTGGTTTTGTTCTCTGCAGGTGATGTGACAAACCTTACTCCTGAGCACTCTTTCGAAGGCACAAAAGTCGACGTGGGGAACATTGTGTTAGCTTTGTACAGCGGTCTCTTTGCCTACGGAGGATGGTAAGATGCAGCCCTCTATCTGTTTTCAACACCGAATACCGTCATTTGTTCCTTTGTCCCTTTGTCTAGATTGCATTTGTAGGAAGAGTGTTGTCCAGGACTTCCCNTTACTCCTGAGCACTCTTTCGAAGGCACAAAAGTCGACGTGGGGAACATTGTGTTAGCTTTGTACAGCGGTCTCTTTGCCTACGGAGGATGGTAAGATGCAGCCCTCTATCTGTTTTCAACACCGAATACCGTCATTTGTTCCTTTGTCCCCAGATTGCATTGGTAGGAAGAGTGTTGTCCAGGACTTCCCCTCTTTCTTGTAACCAGGGCAATGAGGCAGATGCCTCAGGTTCGCCTAGTAATGTTAATAGTCATCCTTTGCGCCCCGTTTCCAGCCAAGACACAGAAGCACAAAGAAGTGGTGGTGATCATAGGATTTAGAAGAGGCAGCAGGTGATGGGTTGCTTGGTGCGGCTCTTGGGTGATGTTAAGAGAAAGCAGCAGGGTGGGTTTAGCTAGCACAGCTGTGTTACATGCCCACAGATTATTCAGAGCACCAGACTGAAGCTCCTGGGGAGCTCCTTCATCAGTCCCTTTGAGGACTTGCAAGCACAAGGAGCCTGCTGTGAAAACAGGCCAGTTGCAGCCATCCTTGTCAGCTGCAGGGTGGCCCTGTCCCTTGTGGGTCCAGCTCTTCGCCTGCAGTCACCCCTCCTGTTGCAAGGGAGCTGGCATCACGGTGTGCTTGATCCACCAGCACCATCCAGGACGTGCACTTTGCAGGTTTTGTGCCGTAGGTCTTGGACTAGGCATCAGCCACCAGAAGTTTTATCGGAGGTTTCCATCTCTCTCCCCCTCCCGAAATTCCCTTGCACATGAGTAAGATGAAGGGCTTCATTTATTCCACAGACTAACCAGAATTAACCACTGTTCTTTTTAAATTACAGGAATTACTTGAATTTTGTTACAGAAGAGATGATAAATCCCTACAGGTAGGTGTGTGTCCTGGGAGGACTTCCCTGGGATGAAAACTTATTCTTTGGAAGCCCTTTCCTCCTGTGTGTCACAGGCATTGCTAATCAGCCCGGAAGCCAAGGTCTTTTTCTAGGGAAATAGAAAATGAGGTGAATTAATGGCATTGCTCCTCCCTGGAATAGGGAAGGGGGATAATAATATCTGTATGAGGGCTGTTGCTTACGCTGCTTTCCTGTGCTGCTAAATATTATCAGCATTGTTGGAAAGTCCTGCTTCCTTGGCATGGCACCTCTCTGAATTATGGGCGAGGAAGAAGCACTCATGGCTTTATTACTGTCTTGTATAAACTCCCTCAAGTGTATTTTTGCATACGTATGTTGGTCACGTGCTCTTCCTGTTCTCTTGAGCAACAGCCGCTCTCTGCACTGCTCTTGCCTCTCAGGATTATGCAGGGGACCTGGCGAGATGAGGGTGGGCCACGCCAAAGCAGGACATCGCTGATAAATCGTTTTTGCTCATAGGGAAGTTGCCTACAAGGCGCTGTCGATACGAGCTTCAGGGTCACTTGTGCAAGAACCCATTCCCAGCTGACCCTGGCAGTGATTAGTGCCTGCTGGGAAGCATAAGATTTGATACGCCCTTTCCTTGACAAACAGAGTTATAAAAAAAGTTTTTGCAGAATGCAATTATTTTCTTGTCTTCTGAATGCAGTCATGGTATTTGACTCTCTCCTCCTGCGGCTTTGAGCTCCACCAGACCAATTTCACGTGGCATCAAGCAGGGTTTCCTTTTTCAGTCTCCGTTCGCAAATGAAGTTAGACTATTTGGAAAGGCAAATTTGTACCAACGCTGCCTCCTCTCTACAGACCCACTCAGGCTGTGTCTGAGCTCGTTTTCTTTCATCAGAGTTTCATCAGTCCAGCCAGCTGCACACAGTTAGAGCCTAAAAACTGCCCACTAAATCCCCTATCTTTCCGTCTCTTGCAAAAAACCCAGAAGAGAGAATGCATGTGCTAATGCCACTGGCGAGCAAGAGACGCGGGGGGTTATTTTTAATTAATTGCCTTTGCAGTCTTCTTGGCTTACTGCTTGTCCAGACAGCCAGAGTGTCTCCATGCAAAAAAGTCCTTTCTGCCATAATCCTTCGCTCTACATCTGCCAGCCTCCAGGCTGTTCCCATGTGGGCATCTTCGGCTCTCATAGGGGAGCAGCATGTGGCTGGGAAACTGGACATGCTGAAGAGCCAAAGCAGGGCAGAATGGCTCGAGCCAGCCTGAAGTGAGCACGGGAGGGCTGCAGCATGAGCCGCCGATCCCTGGCATCGACAGCTCTCTCCTCTGAACTGCAGCGCTCCATTACAGTTTGTATTTTCTTCCTAGAAACCTGCCTCTGGCTATCATCATCTCGCTACCTGTAGTCACTTTGGTTTATGTGCTGACAAACTTGGCTTACTTCACCACCCTGTCGACGGACCAGATGCTGACGTCCGAAGCCGTCGCTGTGGTAAGATAGGTGCCTTTCTGATGTGACTCGTCTGTTTTCCAGGGCTGGTTAAATCAGACTGACAATCTCTGCGTCCATCTCCTAGTTTGTTCCATGCTGGTCATGGCTGCTTACAAAAAAGCTGATGTTTGACAGGAGATAAAGAGCAACTGTGATGGGAGCAGGGAAGAACAGTGTGATACCCGGCGGGACTAATCACAGACAATAGTAAGGGTGGGCAGACAGTTAATGCCACTCTTAATTTGTAAATATGCAAGGTTGCTGCTGGCCTCATGACTTATCATCGGTTACCAGAGCACGATATTTATGGGAAAAGGTCATTCAGTCAATATTGAATGAGATTGTTCTCCCTCTGTATCTTCCTTGTTTTAAAAGAGAGAAAAATAATACTTCTATTAATTAAAATGCCACTGCGTTCAGAAATGCTGATTGCTTCAGAAGCGAGCAGCATGGTATGACCTTGCAAACTGAGCGGGACCTGGATTGTTCAGTGTTTCAGGATGAGCTGCTCTGGGCCATTCAGGTGACCGCGCTCCATCCTTCGGGTTTGTACGCAGCCCTGTTCCAGCCTGCACATACGTGGTGCTGAGTTACCGGAGACGCCAGCTTGTGTTGCATCTCTAGTTGTGTGCCATTGCAAGGCTTGAAATCAGTATCGTAGCCTTGGCATAAAACTGCAGTGAAGCAGTGCGGGGTCGGTTTGGGATATAAAACTACAACTCCAGGTTGCTGCGTTTTGAAGGGACTGTGGCCCACGGTCCTTACTCAGCACCTGGCAATAGCTGCACATCTGAATCTCCTCGCAGTTCCTGTTTGGTCTTGAACTTCTGGATAGCCGTTCTGATAAACGTTGTGTCCTGACTCTGAGGGAAGGGCTTTCTGCTGATTTTTTTGCAATTCCACAATGTGCTTTATCAGGAAGCAGCACCTGGCAATATAGAAAACTCCCTAAGAGCTTCAGCACTAAGCAATGTCATTTGTTCAGATTCCTTCAAATATTACGTCTTTGTAGGCAACTCTGAGTTCTTTTGGACATTCTGGGCGTGAAACGTCTGTCTTGTTCCCTCCCATTTAGGATTTTGGGAACTATCACCTTGGCGTCATGTCCTGGATCATACCTGTCTTTGTTGGCTTATCGTGCTTTGGATCCGTTAATGGCTCTCTCTTCACTTCTTCCCGGTAGGTTTCTTGCTCAATTTTGTCGTTTTTGTTTACAAGTCATGCTTAATGCCTCTTGGTTTGGAGTTGTCCGCCAAAGAGTGGCTGTGGGTAGACACAAAGTGTAAAGGCTCTGGAGGCCATGTGGGGAATGCGGGGGCGAAAAAAAAAAAAATCTAAGACTTTAAAACCATATCTCGTTTAAAGGAAACGCTTTCAGCGGTCTTCGTCTTCTGTTCCTCAGGCAAAGTCCTGCTGAAGTGATTAGAACATAAACAAACACAGGCTTGGGGCTCAGTGATGTTGCTTGAGAAAGTGGCTTTTAATGAAAAGCAGAAACTTACGCAACTTCAGGGCTGAGAATCCCTCCAGGAAGGGGAGAAAGGACAGGGACTGGGATGGTTCCAGCTCTGACACACATCTTCCCGGGTTGTCTTAGGAAAGTCACTTAATTGCTCTCTCTGGACAGGACGATATAAATACATCTTTTCTTGCATTCTTTATCCATCCCCAGCCTTTCTTCTAAGGCAGAGACTTCCCACTGTGCGTACGTGCGGGACACACTGGGCTGGGGTCTGATCCCGGAGGGCCCTGCTCCTGGGGCAAAACCCCCATGGCGCCTGGGTGTTTCAGTCTTGCTGCCTCAGCGCTGCCTAGGCTGAGCTTGGGCTGTCTCCGCTTGTTTTGTGCTGAAGACAAAGCCCAGCCCAGGGCTCAAGGTTGCAGAGGTGATAACTGCTGTGTCTCCCCCACCTCAGGCTCTTCTTCGTGGGGTCCCGAGAAGGACACTTGCCTTCAATCCTGTCTATGATTCACCCCAGGCTTCTCACTCCCGTGCCGTCCCTCATCTTTACGGTAAGCACCTGGGTCTGTGTGATGAGCATCGATCTGGTATTGAGAAACAAGTTGGGGGTAGGATCCCATCAGAAGAGTTGGAGGGGGGGCTACTTGGGCACCACCCCCAGACACAGCCATTCCTGCATGCACCTACAGGTGAGGATGGACCCTTCTGCTTCACCATACCCTCATGTTCTACTTCTGTTTTGAAATCGCTCCAGGCACCAATTGAAAATAGCTTGAATAAGTAAAAACTAATAAACGTGATTCTTTTCCTGGCAGATGGTTCTTCTAAAATACCTGCATTTAGTGTTGTACGTGGCTTTGCCTACTGCCTTTGCTAATGGCTTTTTTTTTTTGTCTGGATGCAGTGCGTCATGACCCTGCTCTATGCCTTCTCCAACAACATTTTCTCAGTCATCAACTTCTTCAGCTTCTTCAACTGGCTGTGCGTGGCTCTGGCCATCATCGGCATGATGTGGCTACGTTACAAGAAGCCAGAGCTGGAAAGGCCCATCAGGGTAAGAACAGTGTGGTAATTGCGTGGCTGGTCCTCCCTGAGTCCCTTCTGAGCACCAGGGAAGGTTCAGCAGGAACGGCTGCTCGTCCTGTATGTGGAAGGAGTACTGGGATTGCAAGCGTGCAGGGGAAATGTTGCTGTAGCTGACGCAGGTGTCCCTGCTGCATGGAAATCTGCCAAATGCGAATGGGCGCAGGAGGATGAAGGGCTGCCGTGGCCATGGGGACATCAGAGCAAAGGAGGCTCGGGGCATCAGAGATGCGGGGTTTTCTGGTGGGGTGGCTCAGTGGGAAGCTCTCAGTGACTAACATATTCCCCGGGACAAATCACAGGCTATGGCTCTCAGTGAAACGCTCTGTACCATCATGGAATTAACTCAAAATAGTTTTTTAATAAAGCAGACAAACCCACGCCTGCAGAGATGAGAACTTTGTTCTCTTTGTCCTTGGCCGGCTTGGCAGTACCGTGTCCCATCTGGGAGGAGGCCAAGATCATGTCAGCCACAAGCATGTCTGCCTTCTTTAAAGGCATGTTTCTCACTCATTCCCCAGCACACTCAGGTCTCTGCCAGGCAACAGGCAGCCAGAGAGAAACAAACTCACAGACCTGTGCACCAGTGCCTTCCCAAAGTAACTCCTTGCAGGGTGTTTCCTTTGTTTTTTTTGTTTTTTCTTCTAAAAGCCAGGCTGCTCTCAGCAGGTGCCCTGCTCAGAGTGGTGTAGCCGAGTCCCTGGAGAAAGGGCCGTGAGGATGCTGTGGCTCGTGCTGTGTTTGCTGCTGAATTTGATGCTGTTGGTACAGGTGCTTTTTATACAGAATCATTCAAGTATGGAGTTGGGGTCAAAAAAAGGCTGCTGAGGAAGGCTCATGGCTCTTGGCAAGCCACATCCCCATGCTTTGTTCTGCTGGTTTTAAATGTTAGGTGGTAGCCTATGTCTGTTTTCCCCAGGATTGATGAAGAGCACTGCCTAAATCGATACCTTCCCCATGGCAGTCCAAGGGCAGGGTCCCCTTGTTCAGAGCACTGGGACAGCCAGGAGCCCTGTCCACGTAGGGGTCCGTGGTGGAACATAAACTCCTTCCCTCCCCAGGCTGTACAGCCAAATAAACTTTGCTGACAAGTGTACCCTGTTCCCCTGATATGACTGCTAACCTGTTCTTCGGGTCCTCATTCAGGTGAACATCTGCCTGCCCATTTTCTTCATCCTGGCCTGCTTGTTCCTCATTGCTGTTTCCTTCTGGATGACACCGAAGGAATGTGCCATCGGCTTTGCAATCATCTTCAGCGGGATCCCTGTTTACTTCTTTGGGGTCTGGTGGCAAAACAAGCCCAAGTGGGTTCTCCAAGGCATCTGTAAGTATCACCAGTGAAGAGCAAGGCTGCAGCCTTGGCTTTTGCTCCAAAAATAGCAGCTTTCTGATGAGCACACTATAGCTAGTAGCACTCCTTCGTGTAGTGGAGGCTTCCAATGTCTTGACTCTCATCAATTCTTCTTTAACAAGTTTTAACCTGATGATTACCTTATCTGCCAAGCACCCAAAACGCACCCTGACTTGCCATAATTGCAAAGTTTGGGCCAAATACCGTGGTTTTGGGGTTTTTTTAATCTTGGCAAACAGGTTGTTATGCAGCGGAGCATAATTTGCCAAGCGCAGCATAATTTGCCAAGCGCATCGCTGCCTTTCTTCTGCTTCCTGTAAAAGCACAGGGTCAAGCCTTTTGTCAGCAGAGAATCCCTTTCTAGTGGTGTAAGAAGGGAAAAGAAGCAACAGCATAACAGCCTGAGCACAGCTGGCCTTGATTTGACCTGCTGAAAATTCGGAATTAGTCCCAATCCATCACTTAGCCTGTGCTAGCATTTCTGATCCAGTCAGAGCTCTCCTTGGCATCAAAACGTAGCAGAGGGAGGGGGAAAAGCCCTGGATGTTTTCTCTTAAGAGGTTTATTTTTAAGGTATCTTCATATGAGGTTTTCCAACAGCTGACACCATGCCACGGTGTGTTTCGAAGGGTCGGAGAGGCTGAGCTTGGCACCTGTAACCTCTGCGTGAACAACTGAGTCAAGAAAGTCAATCTGTATTGTGCAAGTAACTAAACTCTACCAGCCGCCTCCCAGCTCTTGTACAAAAGGCTGACCTAGAAAAGCAGACAAGTAGAAATGCCCAGCCTTAGCTGGATGCTTTTTATGAAGGAGAAAAAGGCTTTCAGCAGTGCTCAGCACTTCTAACTTTTTTTTTACCCCCCCGTCTGTGTGTCTCTCACAAACACTCACTTTTTCATTCCAAATATTAGGCTCAGTTCCTGGAAAAGCCATTTTTACAGTGCCTGCATGGCAAATTACCATATTAATTGCTTTCCACCACCAAAGGCTTGTAACGAGAATGATAATCCTGCAAACGTCCAGTTAAAAACATATGAACTTTAAACGCGTGTGTATATTCATATATTGCGGATAATTTGATCACCTCCAGCTGATCTGAGTTTGACCTTGTGCGTATTTAGAATTAGTGTCAGCTTTACCTGGCCAGACTATCGTGCCATCTCCAAACACACAGTGAAGCAGCAGAAAGCACCGCTGTGTTTGGATACTAGCCACCAAAATGGACAGGTGGAAAAATAAAGTTACTTCAGTTTAGCACCTTTCCTGGGTTGGTTTTGTCCTGGGTACTCAAGGCTTTAAGGAAGTTGTGTGCACATACAGCCGAGGTTTTCAAAATTGGAGGGAAAAGCATCAGCTCGTATTTGCTGTGCCCGTTCCTGAAGTTGTGCCTTACTCGGTTTTGGCTGCTCGCGGTTCTGGTGTGCAAGCATAGTTACCGTATCACCATTAGAAACTGGCATCAAGAAGTACTGGAGCCTCTCCCAGGGCAGGCACGTTGCTGCAGGAGCAAAGCTCCCAGCGTTACAGGTTTAAGTTCTGGGTGTGAGTAGAGAGTAGCCGGTGGCTCATTTGCTTTCAAGTCTTAAATTATATTTGGACTAATGTTGCTCAGAACCAGGGGGAGGCAAATAGGTCAGCCCTTTTGAGGCAGAGTATCATGAAACGAGACCAAGATACATGTCGGGCCCCTGCATGCGACCTCTGACCTGTACTTTGCTTTTTTCCCCCTGTAGTCTCCGCAACAGTCCTGTGCCAGAAACTGATGGAAGTGGTTCCGCAAGAATCATAAGCAGGAAAAGCAGAGACATTCAGCTCGAGGAAACGCACAATATCATTTTAAGACGACGCAAGGAGAAAATGCTTCTGATCCCTCGTAAACGAAACCTAGGCACTGGAGCACCCCGTCGGAGCTGCTTCGTGTCTGACACCGTGCCCCCGGCTCTGCCTTGCCTCCTCCAGCCCCTCCGTCACCACCCTTTAGCACGGCAGATGAGCAACCCTGCAATGAGAAGTTCTTGGTACGAACCTGGGCCAGGAGGATGAATTCCCGCCGGCAGCTTCGAAGGGATCCTCCCTGTCCTGCAGCAGCGACTCCGATCAGCATCTCTGTGTGTGTGTGTGTGTGTGTGATACTGAGGGCTGTACTTCAGTTCTGTGTAGGCTTACTTGGTTTGGGTCTGGGATCCCCCCGGACGATGGCGAATCTGCTTGTGAGCCCAGTTTGAGTGTTGCCAGCCGTACAAACATGCCTGTGTCTGGGGCTGGGACTGTCACAGAGCTGCGGGGTAGTCCTGAGCCTGGCCCACCTGCCTTACCTGGCCAAGGGCGGGTGGTTGGGAAGCAGAGGTTGGCTCACATGCTCACACACACACACACACACACACACACACAAACTCATACCAAAATATGTGCTGCTGGATGCTTTGGACTCCATCCACTGGCAGTGACTTAGGTGAGACAAGGCAGAGCAGAATTAGTGTCAGAGAAATGATGTGGGGAGGCCTCGTCTGCCTTTCGTTGCGTTCCTGACTACAGCACTCGGTCTCCCCTGCCACTGCCTGGCTTTTAACTCTCAGATCCAAGCCATCTCCCTGCTATTGAGCCAGTCCTCCAGTATGCTCTTCACCAGAATGCCCATCCTGTGACCCTGTGAATTGGCACTGGGGCAGGTGCAGCCCTGAGGTTGGAGTTCCTCCTCATAAACCCAGGGAACTGCAGTTAGCAGAAGGGCAAGTCCTTGGCATGCGCACTCCATTTTTTTCTATATGTAGGCCATCAGCCAGCGTGGGACGAGCAACATCACGCTCTCCCAATGGCCCTGTTCACTGCCCGCAGTATGATTGACGTTTGCCCCTAAACCATTTGCAAAGAGAAAATAAGGGTGGGATTGCCTTGGCTCGGTCTGTCTGTGCGTTGCCTGTCACCGTGCCCTTCGTTATGCTGTGTCTCTTCTAGAATGTGCAGCGGAGATGGGACCAATGGGGTCTGGGGGTGTAGAAAGGGGCAGGTGTCCCCGGA
>VZSC01001234.1:6670-19506 GCA_013398225.1 Steatornis caripensis
GGTGACTTGGGGAGCTGTTATGAATTTTGCCATTGATCAGACAGCTGCCTGGAAAGAAAAAGTCTTTTCAGGAAAGTTACATAATTAAAAGTAACCCAATTCCTTTTTGTTTACATTTTTTCTCCATCTGCTAATCCAGATTAAACATAAAAATTAATGAAAGTCAAATGACAGCGAACTTGCTAAATTTACATCTCTTCTTCGTATGCTTTTACTGGTACCTGCATCCTGCACTGCCGTCAGTTATGAATTCCCAATGCTACATGGACATTTTAAAGCATCACTACATTTTTAATAACTCAGTCTTCAGTATCGGCATTACTATGCAATTAATTTTTCCAAATTTCACATATTCTGTCTTAAAAAACACCACCACCACCCTCACACAAAACTAAAACCCAGAATTATATACACTTTACAACATTGAAGCTGAAGTGTCAAAAGAAGAGCGTGTTCCAAGTGTCTTAGTTTTTCAAACTAACCTTAGGAAGAACTCCATCAAGCCTGTAACCAGTGTTTGAACAGAATTTATTTTGGAAGCATATACAATGGAATTCTGATCAAAACAGTTACAGAAAAAAAAGCAGTGAGAGGCATACAGCTTTGCAGTACTTATATTATCCAGGCAGACAACACAGAGAACCCATCAGTGAGGTTAAAAATTGCAGCACAGAGAACAACCAGCAACAGCAGTCAGGTATAAGGGGCCATAAGAAACAAATGCAAAAAAACACCAGATGTATGAAGTTGGACACTGACTACTACCTTTGAAAAGGGCAGAATAATAAACTACAGTTATTCCACTTTCACAAATGAAGTCCATGTAGTACTGATTCTAATACCAAAAATATGTCATACAAGCTAATGAAAAGAAAATTTAGCAAGCGCACGCATGCTGCAGCAAGCCAAGAAAGAAACAGATCTGCATTTGTATTAACAAGACCCACTGGCTGTGCAATCTTGGATGCTTTAAGAGCAGAGCAATGAAAAATTACCATACATAACTGAAGCATACGCATGAGCCCACAGAGCGAGTTCTGGCAATTAGCAGGAGGAGATTGCCAACAAAGCAGAAATGAGTCAGGATAAAAAGAAAGGAAAGATCTTTCATGAAACTGTGATCCACACTCGTATCTGAGGTGGCCAATCATTCCCCTTTCACAAAGGAAAACACAACCCTGAAACACAGAGGTGCAAGCCACGCTCCTTTGCAAACAGATACGCAGGTGTCCGTGACAACCCAACCAATGTCACCCCGCGCAGCAGAGCCAGGCTGCACCTTATTGATGTTCCTCTTCTGGTATCCGCAAGTTATCCATCAACAAAATGAACTTCTCTAATGTGTTTGCTAGTCAAACCGCTTACACAAACCCACTTCAGACTAGGTGTCTCAAGCAATTCTCCTATCCCTGTTGCTGTATTTACTCTTTTGTAATGGAAATAGGTCACCTGCACTAGAACAGTACCTTTTGTTTCTAAGCGCAAGAAAGAGCAGCTTCCCTGTCAGTCAGCCTGCCTTTGACTTAAAAAGTACACTGTATGTGCATATACCTGTGCACTGAAACCCCCAGATGTTTGCACATTTATCACTAGAACAACACACAGTCATAGAGAAAAAAAAGCCTCAGACTCAAAATGAGGAATCTTATCAAAAGTGTAACAACATCAAAACCACCAAACTGGATGAAATCAACAGCCTGCTGGGTCCCGGGTTTCCATGAACTGATGCCAGAGACGGAAGTTTCACACAAAGTGGAAGAGCGATGTAGCACAGGAAATCTGTGCTTGCTACTACAGCCCATGCGGGCTCAAAAGACTGGAGAGACTAATTTAAAACTAAAACTCCCATGAGGTCTAGTATCCTCTTCCAGATGCATTTGTATTAGCTCTGGACAGGGTAGTTAAACAAAACTCCACCTTTTGGGGGACTATTTCTTAACCCTTAGCCTCAGCATTTTCCTGTGGTAGCAAGTTCCACTAATTTACACACTAACCCTCTCACTCCCTTTTTTTAACAAGTAGCAGAAAAAAAAAACCCAAAACCAAACCAAACCAAACCTAAGAAATGCTGCGTTTTACAGCATTATAATTTTAGAAACAGAACAAATGCCAGTTTCTTTAAATCTATCTAAAACACAGCCGCTTGAATTCTCATTTGTGTTTAGATGCACCAAAATTGCTTCACAGATTTTCTTTAAACAACTGTGGGGCTCCCAAAATTAAGTCAAAACATCTGTGAAAAAATACAGTACAAATAATCAAACACAGCCTTCAGAGTTCCATCACGGCTTTACTGCAAAAAAACAAGAAGTGCAAGTCCTGAGTGCTTCTGTTTCGCAAGGGGAAAGGGGAAGGAACATTTTATCAGGCCACTGTAGCATAAAACACATCAGACAAGCAAGGAGCCATAGCTGTTGCTCCTGTCTTTTTACTTCGGGACCAACAGGTAAACGTGTGGGAAAGCCAGTCTGTTCCCAGCTGTACAGGGCTTTGCCAAGGATGGAAATGTCTCTACTAAGGACCCCCACCTCCTCCAAAAAATAGTTTTTTAGATGAGTACTTCATTCTGATGAAACAAGCAGCTTGATTTTTCCAAGTCAAAATTCAAAACCCAAGTGTAAAAAAGTTTCAATATGAAAAAAGACTGTATGCGTTTTGTTCCAGAACTTCAAAATGAGACATTTTAACACTGTTTAAGCCCTTTCAGTTTTTATTCCTCCGAGCCGTGGAAGCTTCTGTGAAAGGAAGTAACTCTAGCAAAACAGCTGTATTCGTACAAAACCCAGTTCCGTCAAAATGGGAGGAATATCACTTCTACATGGTAGGATCATACAATCAAGAGGATGGATTTACACACATTAAAAACTGGATGCAACAAAAATCCAGGTGTCATGGTGACGAAGCGAGTTATAAAAGTCACAAAAAATATGGTCACTAATCACGACCTGCATGAAGCAACTCCAGCCCTGAGCTGAACTTTTATGACATCAGAAACGAAGTTATAACCGGCAATAATGATGAAAAAAAAAAATCACAATTCAAGTATTCAAATATTAAGAAACAAAATTATTCCAAAACTTTCTTCAAAGAAACAAATTAAAACCCAGATACTATACTATCAGCATACTGTGCATACACATAGCTATACGCTGGATACCATACATATCTAGGAAAAGCATGTCTAAAAAGACTAACTTGCTGAAATTTGTTTTGAGCTTTTATCTGAGAATAAATATTTACTAAAGAAATAGCTTTTAAGAGAAACTGCCGTTCACTTCAAGGTTTACGGCCAATGGCACTGCAACAGGGTAGTGGAAAAGCTCTACAGGTTTAGGACACCTGTGCTTTTTAAAAAATCATTTGCAGAAAGGCTGATTGGTACTTTGAGAAATACTGGGTCAGACACACACGCAGGGATTACACGGACACCTAACACAGGTATGAAACGCAACTGCACTTTTCTTTTAACTGTATGTATTAAATAAATGGAAATACTATTGCGACAAGCCTGGCTTAGTATACAGGCGCCTCCTGTGACTGAGAGATAAGGAAACCAGAGAGGGGTTTGTTCAGGACAAAGAAGTCTGAAGGTCCACATTCCCCCGAAGCTTAAGATCTCCCAGCCTGCTGCCAGCTGTCCCAGAGCCCAGGCTGAGGGTCCATCGTCTAGTTGAGTTTTTCACCTCTGATGGGTAACCCAAGGCCAGATGGGCCACACTGATCACCTGGACCCCACCTTGTCAGGATTTTTCACAGCCACACCACAAGCAGTGACAGAATGGGATCCTCTTGTGTTCTGCTTCTCACTAACATTGTGCACAGAAAAGAGTAATTCATTCTCTCAAGAGAGATTCTGAAATTATAACTTTTTTTACCCATAGAAAGTTTATTACTATAAATAGAACATTAGAAACTGTTCTGAGAATGTCAGTCTTACGACAGAACCACAAATAAGGTGGCTTTCCCTGTAAATCTTTCTTACCAAAGGAAAGAAGTCCAACAATTAATACAGAAGTGAAGAAAATGTAAAAGANTAACATTGTGCACAGAAAACAGTAATTCATTCTCTCAAGAGAGATGCTGAAATTATAACTTTTTTTACCCATAGAAAGTTTATTACTATAAATAGAACATTAGAAACTGTTCTGAGAATGTNCTAACATTGTGCACAGAAAAGAGTAATTCATTCTCTCAAGAGAGATTCTGAAATTATAACTTTTTTTACCCATAGAAAGTTTATTACTATAAATAGAACATTAGAAACTGTTCTGAGAATGTCAGTCTTACGACAGAACCACAAATAAGGTGGCTTTCCCTGTAAATCTTTCTTACCAAAGGAAAGAAGTCCAACAATTAATACAGAAGTGAAGAAAATGTAAAAGATAAAAAAATAGAAAAGAATCATTAAAAATAAATTTTTAAATTTAACTTGAGCTCTGGGAATAAAAAACTTTTCTGAATCCAATAGCAGTAAGATGTCAGACATCACGATACTACTTCTCGTTTCCCAAGCTTCGGGGGTCTATGTTTTCAAATGCAGCAGTCAGACGACTTCCACTACTGTAATACTCTACGATTAACAAACATGAAGCTCATGTCAGCCACTGTTCATCACACAAACACTTGTTCCCGAGTCCTAATTTTCAACTACTAACATTTAGCTGAACTGTTACTGAATTACATTACAGAGGCTTCTCCATCCACACAACTGCTGCAGCTGAAATAGTGATGCAATGGCTGTTAATGGGACGAAGGGTGAGAGATGGACTGAGCATTGTGGGGAGGCCGAAAGAGAGGTGCGCCCCACACTCTCTGCTGTTTGCTATTCCAGATGGCCCAAGCATTGCGCAACCCATGCCCTAACCGCACAAGAACACACCCTGCGGACAGCAAAGAAGAAGGGCAGGGAGTTGCAGGAGATCACCTCAGAAGTCCAGCACCCATGTGCTTCCATGTTTCGGCAATCAACAATTCACAGCTTTATCAATGAGGTTACTCTAACAATTTTCATAGGGAAATACCCAGGGCTGGAGAGGGATTTACAAACTAACCAACAAAATTTCCGAAACATATCCCTAGACTCTCCTTTTCCCATGAACTGAAATGGAAATATCTGCGGTACCATTCCAAGCTATCTTTGGAATAAGGATGTATTTATCTCCAGAAGGCATGGGGTGAGGGGGAGTGGGCCTAAAAAGCCAAGTAACTGGGAAGATGGTTCAACAAATGGGACTATGAACAGTAACAATGTAAAGCAAGAAGCTGGTTTTTGCCCCGCATCTAGAGAAACATGACAGGCTAAGGATGCTGCTTTACAGTTCTTTACCAAAGGTCTGCAAACATGCAGCCAAAACAAAGGCTCAACCAAACTTTTATGTATTTGGCAAATGGGAAACAAGACATTTGTACTATTTTGGGGGTATGGATGAGAAAGAATTGAAAACACCTCAGCTGAGAAGGATCAGAAGCCTTTATCTAACTTTGAGAGGGAACGGAGACATGATTAGAGAGTTATTTGTATTTGCACCAGCTGTTCCTGCTGAGCACAAGGGTGCTGCAGAAAGTATGCATGAAACCGTTGTGTGAAAGTGGGCGGTCTCCAACTTTCTGCTCTTCTTTTTCTGTCCGGGATCTGCTGCCACCTTTCCCAATTTATCTCCCTCCCCTCTGCCTCTCTCATACAAAGGAACAAGAAATGTACAAGAAAAATCCCTTCAAAAGGTAAGAGCTGATCTGTTTTGTTTTCTAAACCATGCTCAATGGGATACTTCCCATATCACAGATGCCTACTGACCAGAGAGCTGATAAAAATATGTTAGAAAGCAAGCCCTGCACTGGCAAATCCTCAAATATTTATGCACTCATAGCATTAGAGACATCCAGTCAAGCAAAAGTTCTTTTTTTCTTTGCTATTCCTACCTGGCATCAAGCGGAACCAATGTTCTCTAACTTGCCAGAAAACAGAAATAAGGCACTATAATCCCAAAGTACAGAAGCTCTTCAAATCAAGACATGTTATGGGGTCAGGGGACACAACTGGAAAGAACGCATGTTCTCTGTCATCTCTGAACTATAAAAACCGCAAAACAAAATTCGCCGAAGACTCCACCCTAACACCACACCAAGAGAAGAAAACTCATTCTGACTCTATCCAGGAAGTAAAACATATAGATCAATCTTGATAAAGGGGTTGTAACACGCACACTAATTAATATTAGACTGCTCTGTGGTCAGTTTCATTTCTTATCAAATGCAAAAACAATAATACAAAGTTAAACCCATGTTTCCAGACTGCAAAGGACAATGAATTTCTTTTCTAAGTTCCTTCTTGCAGAGAAACGCCCTGCAGTGTCTTTCAGTGCTTCAAAGTCTTTAGTGAATCGGAAAAGGTTGGTTCACCAGCTTCACAAAATGGCCACAGAAGGTAATTTCTGATCTCTAATAACTAATAAAGTGTACGGATAAAAACAGTGCTTATACATTGTCCAAAACGATAACCTACAACATACTGACTCTGATGCAGTTTTAGCTTCAACAAAAAACTACAAAAGGGTGAGCCCAGTGTCAGTGAAGCCAAAACTCGCAAATATTTGAAGGAGTTGTTCCAGTAACAGCAGTTTCCTAAGCAGCCGATCTGTAACAGTCGTCCTCGGCGGGGAACTCTTGGCTGTTTCGCACCCATGTAACAGCTTCCAAGTTCCCCATCCCCAGCGGCCTGTATGCAAACTGCGTACCGACAGCGTACGGCAGTGACTGCTCGAGAAGCTTCTTGCCCCGGCAGCGTGCGGGGGCCCAGGAGGCACAGGCGCAGCAAGGGCCCTGCACTGGTGCTGCTGGGGGGCTCCAGCCCTGCGGCCGCCCCTCGCCCTCCTCACAGCCTGGCAGGACAACCTGTACTGCTGAGATGGAAGCAGAAAGCTAGGGCTAAGAGTGGTAAGACTGTGTGTTTTCAGTCTCAAACCAGGCAAACACAATTTCTTTTTTTAGTTCAAATCCAAACGTAAGCCTGCCCAGGCCACCTCTCCTGCCGTTTACCACAGGGCTTGCAGCGATGGCAGGCCCTGACTGCTAAACATTTTTTAGTGAAATTAAAGTTTCGCAAGTTTTTAATCATGTCTCTACTAATACATTTCAAAAGTTAGACAGAGGTTCATAATCACAAACTCCCCTTTTATTAATCTCTACCTCAGCATAAAGAATAAGGAAAAATATTTTTATCAGAAACAGGTATCAAAAGACAAGATGACACTGGAGAGGTGAGGAACTTCTGAGGAGCTCACAGCATTTAGGGAAGCCAGTAGCGGCAGAAGGAAATAGTGACAAGACACCCTAAATTCAATAAAGCAGAAGCCACTCCAAATTTTTCAAATCCCAGGCCAGTAAAGTTTCGTAAAACGTTTGGTCACTCACGTACCTGCAGGCCCTCTGTGATCCACTGGCCTAAACCTGTACGATACACTCCAACAAGTGATGAGGAACAGAAAACCAGATCACGAAGCTGTGCACATTTAAATGAAATACTGTTCTGGAAAGTGACACTTCACATGAAGCAGAGGTGGTTTTCTGCCCACTTCTTGTGGGGCCTAGTGCCTCCCAGCCACCGAAGCTGCAGGAGCAGCCGGGAGCCCGGCAGCACAGTGGGACGCCTCTGCAGCACCCGCTCTGCCAACAATCGTCGGGCACTACCTACGCTGACTGTGGATCGACTCTGCTCTCCAACAACCAAAATCATGCTGCAGTTGAGTTTTTGCTACATGTTTTTCTGTTGGTTCCAGTCCTGCAAGGCTCAAGTCCTCTCTACAAAGGTCAGCCCGGCCAAAATGCAGCAATATCCGCCAGGAGAGGCAGAGTATTTTTCTGAATAAAGTGCTTTGAAATGCATGGGACAACTCCATGTCCAAAGCCAAACACAAATCTAGTTCTGGACTAGTGGTGTCTCAGCTCTTCCTAAGGCAGAACATACCAACCAAGCTCACCCAAGGAGCTGTTTCAATGGGAAGGAGCAAACCAACAAGGAACCCAAAGAAGCCTACACAAACAGGCAGGCTGTGGCAAGGCAAGAAAGAAACCACTCTTGAGTTTCTATCTCGGGCACATTCGCAATTTCATCAGTTATACGGCTGCTTAGGACAGATGTGTCAATGTATGCCACTGGTTTAACAAACTAGAAAAATTAAAAGCACTGGAAAAATGCTCCACAAGTCTGTAAAGGGATATAGCCAACACTCCTAAGAAGGTCTCCCAAATCTTCAGAAATTTCTTATGCGTCTGTGAAACCAATAATTTATATTATTTTACATTACATTTCCTGGTAGTGTTTCTCCTTCTACTGCTGAAAACAATTAAGAACTAACCTGATGTAACACATTCAGAGGAAAGAAAAATCCATTTCAAGATCTCCTCGAAGCACTACTAGAACAGAAAATTCCACCTACAGTTCAGTTAAGAGTCAGAAAACTGGAAATAAAAACATATAAATGAAGTATCAGGGCACTGACTTATGTAGTCACTTAACGAAGTTTGTGTCTATAAATACATCTCAAAGTTGCTATTGCCAACACAATTGTAAATATTTAAAATGAAATACATTAGACTCAAGCATCAATTTTTCCACACTAAGAAGAGTTTTTTCTTTCACTGTGTATTGGCATTAGTTCACCCTTAAAATTCATTGTAAATGACATATATGCGCTTCAATTAGAACTACATAAATTTTTTTTTTTGTTTGGCATGAGTTTTGGTTTTTTTAAGAATACACATCCAATCCAATTAAAATTAAATCATTCACATTGCTATATTATTATTCTTCTTCAAGCTTACAGATAATCTTCTTCACCCTGAATTGCAGCAGCAATTCAGACAACTGTAGTCTGAATTTCCTTCTTACTGACGAACACTGCAAGGTTGCTTTTTCTCCCCCGAAACGATGGTCTTCTGCACATGGAGCCCAATGTAATGCAGACTTCCTGGTTTCAGTCATATGTCCAATCTCAAATGATACTGGCGTAACACTGACTGCACCATCCAGACGTGTGGGTTCACATCATAAAACTCCTTCATAAAAGGCCCTCCCTGTTATGTTTATGCAGGATGCTCTAGTCAAGTTGCAAAGCTAAATTATCTGATGTAATTAACTCTGCTCAGAAAAGGAGAATTTGTCTGTTCAGTGATCACCTTGCTTGGGGTATTTTTACAATACATTCCTCCACTCTGTGCTCAATTCACCCCTAAGCTGCTTACACAGATATTAAACAGAACATGTGATTCATTTGCGTATCCTTATTCTTTTAAAAGAGCTGATGAAGACAAGCAATAGGTCAATTTGCCCCTGTGGAATCGCATCAACTGATCCTTATAAACCTTGTAATTCCTCCAATTAATCCTGTTCCTAGAGGCCGGAGTAATATTCGCAAATTACCTGGTTCCAGACATATTTCATTAATATCAGGTGATACAGTTTCTCTTAGTTGTGGGCTTCAGTTGTGCAACACGGACGGACAGCAAAACCTCTGCCATCCAAGGATTTTTTCTAGGCATATTGTCTTCACTATCAGAAAAGATTCCCTTGGAGTTTGTTACTATGACGATGTATTGCTCCGGAGATCGACAATGGTGGAGTGGATTTACATTTTCTACCCGTTACTTAAATCTTTGTGCGCATGAGAAAGCAATCACGTACATATGGGATTACTGTTTTTCCAAATGCATAGGGAATGTTCAACTCCTTGTGAATATATCAGAAATAAATTTGAAAAAATTATTTCACTCTGTAACTGCCAATGCATAATTAAATTCATTCAACAATCACCGATGGCCTAGACCAGCCTCATGTTGATGTTTTGCCAGTCATTACTAGATGAATAAATAAATATTTTAGATGATCATCATGGCAAGATCACGTTTTATTTGACAGCTGAACTGCTGAAAGATATCCAGCTGAAATAACGGTGAGATCCTAATTTCTTCACAGAAAACTGAGCCTCCTTTGGGCCTCTGTTTGCGAGGCATTTACTCCTGCAGCCACGCAAGCTCTTTGTTTTATGATGCAGTCATTACAAGGAAGACTCGAAGGTGCTTGGCAGCACAAGCAGTGTAGCAGCAGCTCTGGCATCCCGCCGTTTCCAAGGAGAGGAAGTTTCCCTTTCAGTTTTGGGACCTGCTTGCAGGTGTTTCGGCAGCACCCTCCCCCTCCCTCGCTCAGAAGACAGCTTTGCCATTTGCCCGGCTGCATCTGGGAACCAGTGAAAGCAGTCAGTCTGTCAAAATGCCTTCTTAAATCCCACGCCAGTACATCTCTCCTCTCCCACACATGAAAACAGGCTACCAGGTTCTCGCCACCCACCCCATTAGGAGAGGACAGCACGACTTTCGCCTGAGGTCTGTGGCTCCGCACACATCCTTTGCTGCACACAGCGAGGACGGGAGAGCAGTGGGCAGGCGGCTGGGCGGGGTGCAGGGCCGTCACCCCAGGGTAGGCTCCCTGGCATCCAGCACCCAGCCTGGGCATCTCTATGGGCTCGTCCCTGCACGACCACTCCTACCAGCGCTGCTGCATCGCTTCCTTCAACCTAACCTGGAAACGCTATCTGTGAGCTCCTGTGGGCAACGTCTGCCAGCAAACTGCACAGTGGTTCTGGCAAACCCGACCCATTAAGTCAACAGTCACTTTAAGCATAAAAAAATCGGACATCCTCCTGCTTTCAACTGCATGTGTTTGCTGGATGTTTTTGCTCGCGGGGATTAGAAGGGATCAAAATCCCTCCATTTCTACGTCAGATGTACATTACGCTTTTACTTGATACGAGAATCTCTGAATAAATCTGTACGGGCGTAATTAAAATACTCTTAAAAAGGCAACAGAAATGATAGAGCGAGGCTCTGGAAACAAGCCCTGTTCAAACACGCCAATCACAATTTTAATGCTGTTATTCAAATTATTTTTCTGTCCTCCTACAAAGCACGGCTGTGGTGGGATCGCTGGGAGCAGGGAAAAAGCAGAAGTGGCAAAATCCCTTCTAAGCGTGGTACTATGGAAAACATTTTTCTAGAGCTCCACGCGAAACAGAGCGACCCGCGCCGCCGCTGGGCCGCCGGCCGGGAAGGGCCGAGCCCCGGCCACCTCCCTCCCGCTGCTGGCGGACCCCGTCAGCCGCGCATTTCACAACGGGGCGGGGAACCAACCCCAAACCCCAGCGCCTGCGATCCTCCCGGCGTCCTTGGAACGCAAACCCCGGCGCCGGGGCACCGATTTTCAAAGAAGTGTGGGAGCGGCTGCCGTGGCTGCGCAGGATTCCCCGTTACCACGGCAACGGCGCGCGGCCGAGCCCCAACGGCCGGCCCGCTGGCCAGGCAGCGCCGCGCAGCCCCGTGACGCAACTGCACCTGTCCGGGCTACGCGTTGCCAGGGAGACGCCCGCGTTGCTATGGCGACCATCACGCTCCTCGGGCGGCTAGGGCGGGCGGCGGCGGCCTCTCCCGCGCCAGCCCCGCGTCCCCACCGGCCCCAGGCCGCCCCGCCAGCCTCGACACTAACGCCGAAACGGCTCCGGGGAAAAAGAGAAAAAAAAAAAATTCCGAAAAAACCTCCCGCACCCCACGAGAGCCACCACAGCCCCTTCTGGGCGCTGGCGACGCTGCTGACCCCTGCCACGGCTGGTTAAACGCACCCTCTTCACTTTGCAGGGCGCGGCACGGCGCTGGCCGCGGCTGGCATCTCTGACCCAGCCGTGAGGCCCTGCCACATTTGGAAAAAAGCGAGCAAAACAATTCCCACATTAGCAGCGAGGAGAAAGCAGCTGGGTCAAAACGCGGTGCTTGCTTCCCAGCCTGGCGGATGGCAGTCGCAGATTCTCTCTCTTCCTTCCGGTAATTTAGTTATAAGCAACCGCTAGATCAAAACCAAATACAAAACAAATGAAAAAAACCCGCCCTGCACCTATTTCACTGGAGCAAGGCAGCAAAATGGCTATCGCCATCGTCCCCACGCCCCTCTGGATAACCTCGAGGGCACGGGCAGCACGTAACTACAGCCAAGGTTGGTTGTGGTACCTGGGTGCAGGGCTCACGTGGAGACCCAACAGTTGCACAAGCAACACAGGCCCCATGGCACGCTCGAGGCAAAAAAACAAGCCCGCTTCCTCCGAGCGAGGGTGCTGCGCTTTCACCAGCTGCCAAGGGGATACGCAGACATTTCAGAGCTCTCTGTTTGCTTATACGGATTTTAATTTCAGGTGTCCTTTTGCCAAAAGGCTCTGTGACTCACGCAGGAGCAGGACTGCAAGCTCTGCTCGGGGGACTCGCTGCCACCACGCAGGCGAACGGGCAGGTAAGGCATCCTGGACGCAGGCTGAGCAAGGCCAGGCTGCCACCAGCACTCACGGGCTTTCTTTGCTAGCACATTTCCAAACTGCATAGCTTGATTAAATTTAACGTCTTACCCAAGATTCATACGCAACACTGGAGGAAAACATTTAGAGTTGTAAAATGCATCTAGTTCTTACCTTTGATATGCCTGAGGAGATGTGGGAGGTGTATTGAACACATGCGAATATGGGTGATAGGGTGTCTTTTTCAAAGCCTGAATAAGATTTTGTCTATATTCTGGGTCTATACACCACAAGGACCCCTTTCCAATACTCTGCAAAGAAAAAAGAATTAAAAAAAAATCAAATATTTGGTCTAATGGCATAGCCTTATTTATTTAGCAGTATTTGTCAGGAAAAGCAGTGGGTTTGGGTTTTTTGTCTGACAGAAGTGAACATAGTTTGCTTGCCAGAGATTAGTAACGTATCGCGACTGTATGATTTAAATCACACTTTGGGGGGGGGGGGGCGGGG
>VZSC01001234.1:19638-40349 GCA_013398225.1 Steatornis caripensis
GGGGGGGGGGGGGGGGGGGGGGGGGGAGTAAGAATGAATGTTTGGTCACTTCCCCCCTGCCCCCCTTTGCTGCCAATTAATATGATTTAAGAATGTCCGGCAATTTTCCCATCACCCCATATTGGAAAAATAAGAAGCTACAGTTACTATTAAATGGAAACATTGAAGCAGATTCTTTTTGAAAGTGATTATCTTTTCTTTTTGCTGTTATACTAACAAGAAACAGGGCTAAAAAGGAGGCATTTGAACACCCTAGCAACTGATTTAAAAATAAAAGGACTTAATCCTTCAACCACATGACATTGGTGCCATATACTACAAGAGGAAATTAATCATCTTTCTCCCCTAAGCGGAAAAAAAATACCCCAAAAAACCCAAAACAAATAAAAAGCCCACAGTATAATCAGAGTTTAAACCACTTAAGGGTGTTGTGAAATTACGATCGGTTAAAACAACAGTTATGGTAATTACCCTTTGTGGACACACGGAGCAACTCAAGCAGTCAATCTGTAACGTGAAGACTACACCAGAATTCAGTATTTATTCTGCAGTCACGAGCAGTGCGATTTCAGCCCTTGTCTCAAGCCCACCAGAGGCCAGGGTGCAGATATTTTGAATTGCTTTGTGCAAGCTCTAAAGCAAACAGAAAAACAACTTTCCCTCGGCTTCACTATGAAAGCACACAAAATGATAGCTTAGGAGCAGCCTTGGTCCACTTGAACATACATAAAAACAAACACCAATCCTAATTGTTGACTGAACTCCACTGGCAGGCTTTCAAGGCATTATGGTAAAATTTTTGGTAAATGTTGACGTCTTCTGGAACAGGCAGGGGTGGCTGTGCTACCACCTCTAGCTGCTTTTCAACCCCTTTTTTCCAATCCCTTTCTCAACTCCCAACTTCTAGCCGCAGAGCAAGGTTCTCGATTTCATGTATCAAAGAACAAACACACACGCACAAAAAAAAAAAAATCACATAAAAAGTGGGATATTGTTTTCTAAAGCCACAAGGAAGACCAACACCAGACATTTGTTTCCTTTTGAAAAGCTGTCATCTTTGTGGAGCTCTACCAACTCCTCAGCGCTCCTCTGCCTCACAGATGGCTTTAGGATACACAGTGCAACATGCAAAGTGCTTCCAGACCTCCTTCCGAGCTTACAGACAGCAAATAGGCACTGAATTCTACCCCCAAAACATAGAAAAATGAAAAAGAAAAACCTTCCCCAATGTCATTTGAGACTTGGCTTGGAAGAAAAGGAGAGGGGCTGGCACAAGCTGCGGGAGCCACGACCACTTTCTTACGGAAACAAGCACATCTGCTGGAGGGGACAAAGAAGGAACCATCTTCTGCTGCATGCTGCTCTGGTGGAACTGGGAACGTGGGGTTGAGACTTCTGGGTGGCAGGGTTCAAGCCTGTCTCTCCCTTTGCTTTCCAAGGGCACCTGTGCTGGTTTTGGCTGGGATAGAGTTAATTTTCTTCACGGTGGCTGGTATGGGGCTGTGTTTTGGATTTGCGCCAATGATGCAGAGATGTTTTTGTTATCGCTGAGCAGTGCTCACACAGAGCCAGGGCCTTTCCTGCTCCCCACACCGCCCCACCAGCGAGTGGGCTGGGACTGCACAAGGAGTTGGGAGGGCACACAGCCGGGACAGCTGACCCCAACAGACCACAGGGGTATTCCATATCATACGGTGTCATGCTCAGCACATACAGCTGGGGGAAGAAGGAGGAAGGGAGGGGGAGGTTCGGAACGATGGCATTTGTCTTCCCAAATACCTGGAGCCCTGCTTTCCTGAAGGTGGCTGAACACCTGCCTGCCCATGGGAAGCGGTGAATGAATGCCTTGTTTTGCTGCGCTTGTGTGCACAGCTTTTGCTTTACCTGTTAAACTGCCTTTATCTCAACTCACAAGTTTTCTCACTTTCACCCTTGTGATTCTCTCCCCCATGCCATCGTGAGGGGAGTGAGTGAGCAGCTGTGTGAGGCTGAGATGTTGGCTGGGGTTAAACCACAACAGTGCCCTACCAGAAGGCCACTGAACAGTCTAAGTGGAGATACCCTCCAGCTCTCGAGGTGAAGCAGGGCCCTCGCATGGCCAAAAAGCCCAACACTCAAGGGGCTAGATAGAGCAAGCAAGGAAATCTCTTGGGCATTCATCTCAGTAAATCACTACAGCAGACAAACGAAAGACCCACTGCTGGTGTCAGTGGTGGAAGCTCTACACCACACATCTCAAAACAGTTTGCAAGAAGGAGACTGTTATGTTTAGCCCTCTTTTAAATATGGGACAATGAGCCAGAGACTTGACATGATAAGCCTAGTAAGTGACTTTTTAGACAAAGAACAGAGTCAAAAATAGAATCCCAATCTCTCAAATTCCACTTCCATGCTCCAAGAGCCAGAGCAAGAAGAACACAGAATTTCCTTCTAAGCAAGCAACTTGCAAAACTAGGAATGTTTTTCAGGAGAAAACCTTTGCTGGATTCCTTACTCCTTACAGCATGGGATAAGCTTGAAAAAAAAGCTACACTTAAATACAATCTACCTTATTTGTACTTGCTGGAACACAACATATTGTTTCCAAACTTCTCTGTTTTTTCGTTTACTTCCAAGACAGACTTTTCATCTACCTGGAAGAGATTACGCCCCAAAACCCATCGGAGTTAGTTCAAGTGGAAGGCCTTACAAGATGAAGTCACTACTGAAGAGTAACTTCAAAACCTTTCATTACTGTTAAGCTAAATTTGTTTGGCTTGCCCATATTCTTGCAAAAGCCAAAAATAATCTCTCTGAAAACCAGAAACTCTCTCACACAAAAAGTATAGAGAAGAGTTATATTCCTTGCTAAACGAAACACTGGGAAGGCAGATTTGCTGTATTTTCACTGCATCTGAGCTAAGTTACAATTTAGCAGCAAAAACAAATGCAATTTAAGGCAAACATCTCCAACCATGCAAAGTTCTTTTTTAAAACAGTTCCTTTTATTTTTCCACAATCACACAAGAGAGCAGAAATAAAAAGAAACTGAAGTGTCATCCGTTTAAGAATCCTTCTTGACTGTCAGAGGTGTGAAGAGCTTCGTTAACTGTCTGTTTAGATGTGTCATTAGTCTTCTCTTATACAGAGCAATCACAGGAAAGGAAATCATTGGAACTCAGACCCATCGGTTAGTGATTAATTTCCATCTCATGACACTTGGCGTGCTGCTTCACTACCTCCTCCAAGCCAAAAGTCAATAGTGGGTCCAATGAAAAACCAGCAAGTAAGGGGGGAAAAAAAAAAATCCCTGGATTACATTTGTCTCCCAGGCAACAAGTGACTGCGGAGTGGGTAACAGTGTCCTGATATCTCAGCACTGGAGTGCTTTCAGACCGCTGGACATGCCACCTCCTCCTGGTGCCGGCGCAGACACCTCCCTCCCTCACTCCCGTGGATCACAGGTTACTGTTTTGACATTCATGTTTAAGGTTATTAAAAACAAGGGGAGTGTTACTATGACTCCCCTTGACTTTGTCCAAGAATTGACTGTAGTTTCAGGAAAGCTATTTTGGAGGTACAGATGGGGAGAGAAACCAACATGCAGAAGTTTTCCTGTAAAAGTTTATGACTGATTATCTTTTCTATTAAGAAATTCTTATGCCTTTTTCTGCCACGTAGTATATACGTACATTGTATCAGGATATTGTGTACTAAATCCCAGCGTATTAGTTCATTTGCTCTTTCTCATATTGCAAATATACAAATCTGATCCTCCCCCCCCCCAACAATTACAATCAGTGCATTGCCATGAAAACGTACATGATAACGCTCAACGCCCAATTGTTTTTTCTCCCAATAGACTGCATATAAAAGTTTCTATACCCTAGTTTACACAACCTATCACGATCCAAACAAAAATGTCTGGTCATCTTTTACTACAGTTGAAAAAAAGTTTGAAATTTAAAAATAAAAAAACTAAAATGCTGCCCGTCAGCTTTTTCAGTTGTTATAGTTGGGGATAACAGCATTATCCACTATTAAAACTCCTCATTATAAAGATTTTGGTTCCATATATTAACTGCCTGGCGTTACATATCACCTATCGCCTGCCAAAGCTCAATAAAAAAAAAATTGTGCGTTGAGCTCTTTCCAAGACCAATGGCTGGGAAAAAATACATACCCTGTCTATATAAAAATTCCAGCAAATGTTTACTTGAGGAATTTGTTCCCTGGTTATTTTAGCACAGACTTGAAATGTGTTAGGAACGCAACTTTTTTCCAGGGTTGTTCTTTTCATTGCCATACAAACAGTCTGCCGAAAATAAAGCTTTGGGAAGAGAGCAGATACAGGAACGGCAAAACATGTGGGCTCAGAGGGACGCAGGCAATTTCCAATCTGAAGCTCCGATTACACATTCGTTTTCAATCCACACGGGACTGTTCTGAAACCAGGAAGGAGCAGCTCCAGGAGCCCACATCTCTTGCAGCAGCATCACCATCGAGAGGGTCCCTAAGGGAACAGACCCCTAAGGGAACATCCCCCAAAAGGGATGTTAGTGGATGGAGGGGTCTGAGCTGCTGCTTCCCTGGTCCTTGCTGCACTGTTCTCCTCCCTGCCCTCTTGCATGTGCCCGGTCCTTCTTTCACAGGCCCATTTCAGTCATTCTTCTCGAAGAAAACTATTTTGCTGGCACAACTTGTAATATAAACTCATTACGCTGGCTCACATGAACGGTCTGCTGAGCATCCAATGCTGCTGCAAAGCAGGGGATGGATGTGGGGAGTCAGGGAGGGGAACGGGAGCTCTCCTCTTCTGCAACAGGAGCCGTGGTGACACCCTGATGCATCTCTTGGAACAGCACAGCGAGAAAAGACAAACAGGACTCTCTCTGGACACAAAGCAGCTCGGAAGCGGAACAGGAAAAACGGCATGACAAAGAGCAGGCATACATGGGAGAGCTGGGGTGAGCTAGCAGCAAGGCTTGCAGACACAGCCCTGAGGGAAAGACCAGGAGAGTTGCACAACCGAGACCAGAGACATCAAGATGCTGGGCATGGATGCACAGGGGCCAGGGGAAGCCAAGTAGGTTGAGAGGAGAGGAACTGAAACAAGAGACCCACGAGTGCATCAGTGACTGCACAGCTCTGCACAGTCACCCAGGCTATGCCAGCAATCTCAGAATTATTAAACTGAACTCTTTGAGTTAAGGACTTTGCTACTTTAAACAAGAAAACAAAATCAAAACCAAGCATCAACTCCCCACTGAGTAGATCCGTCCTCTTTCTTCTCCACTACCAAACCAGGAGGGGATGACTGGCCAGGGCTAGGCTCTCCTGAACCGAAACTGTCAGCAATATGAATCAGGTATATGGCAGCTACCCAGGCTGAAGTGGTGTAGATGTACACCATCTTTGATAACTATGCCGTGATAGTTACAGGGTGCTTCAGGAACTGTAAAAGCAAGAAGAAAAAGCAGAAGTTTTCTATTACTTGAGAAAAGGACATTTCCAACTAGCATCTGCAGTCCCAAGCTATCAAATCTTGAAATCACAGCATTGTGACTTATCAGTCCTTGCCTAGCTTAGTGTAAGTTGTTGCAGTCATTAACACAGGACCTGTGAATAACACTAATGACACTTTCTGTAGCGATGAGGAACCTTTTGGTGTCAGTATTCACCATTACTGATCTAAGAGTTTGCTCTCAGCATGGATGAAAACTAATATTGTTGCAGCAAATGACCTCTTCGCAAGTAATAGTGGGGAGATTGCTGGGTATCAAATGTTCTTACTCTAAAGAAATATTTATCCTGAGCTCCTTGTGCCCAGTTACCCTGCAACAGCAGCCTTGAAGCAAACCTCCACACAGATTTGCCAACAAGTTTATCCACAGGAATGCTCCACGGCTTCTACAGATGTCCAAGCATGCCATGCGAGCACAGAAGTGTTTCTATAGGATCAAGTTTTAGTGAACCAGTTTTTGAAATGTAAATTAAAAGAAAAAAAAAAGAATTGGATGATAGAAATATTCATTAATTTACAGAATTTACAACTGTTTGAGCAACCACAGTCAGGACCAGAGTCTGAAAAAATAATCGCTTTAGACCAGAATAGATTTCTGTGCACAAGGTACAAGAGACAACATTTCTCAACTTTCATGTCTGCATCACATCAGGTGTGTAGACACAAAGTTGTCAGCCTCGTCTTCACAGACGTCCCATCTCTGGAACCACTGCTGACTGCTCACACCTGAGACAGAAACCTCTGGGGGTGGTGAGAGCATGCCCAGGGCCGTCAGGCAGCACGGACCCGTACAACCTCCCAAGAGAGCAGGCACGATGCAAACTTGTACCCATGAAAAGAGCAGGGTACTTCACTCACCACCCGACACTGCAGTCATCCAAAACACAGAGCAGCTCTGGAACCCTTGAATAAAACAGGTTTCTGGCTGGTTTCCAGGACAGCAAACTAACATCAAGATTTCCTCCTAAACCCCTCTTCTCACTTAAGGGGAGTGGGGGGGAAGGGAAGGGAGGATCCATTTTGTAAGAAAAGTGAGGGATTTTTGTGAGGACATGGAGAGGGAAGGAGAAAGGGAAGTACTTTCCAGTACTTTCCAAAGTGCCACCTCACAACACTCTGCCTTCAACTCTAAAATGCATCAAGAGGAACACAATAATCACTCCATGAATTGCTTAAATGACTTTCTTCCGCTATGCAGAGATGCCTGCCAAGTGACTTAAAAACCATCCTGCAATACAACAAAGATTACACATCCTTCACCAAATATGCCACTAATTTTAAAGGTTTGCACCCATCACGCAGGCACTACGGGAAACAAGTGGCTCAAGACTACAAAATTCACGGAGGCTAGAGAACGCAAGTCTACTGCAACCACTGATGCCATGTTGAATCAGCACTGCAAGAGCAAGGTGCAGAGAGGCTTTTCAATATACAAAGAGAACTTGTGCAACTAGGAGCACTGCTCAAAGGCCAGCTCTGTGCTATTCCCCTGCAGGAAGCGATGCTGAGAAGAGAGTGCCTTACTTTTTTAGTTCAGCTACCCACTCCTCACATTAGTATCGTCCTCCTCTAAAGAAAGGGCATCGCTGCTAAAATAGGCCAACTTAGAATTGTAGTTCCTCATTTACATGAGGCAGAACTAGCATACTAGTACCAAAACCGGGGAAAAGATACTACGTATACCAAATTTTACACTATTTAGCTGGCAAATGCTCAGAAAGTTTTAAGATTAAGATGTCAAAGTTGGTCTGCTGGTCTGTTTAAAACTGTTGGTTATCTTTACTCATCGGTATTTAAAGTTATCAACACAGACATAACGTTGCTTGCTCTGCTTGCCTACATTGGTTCTCCAGTTTTAAATAGTTTTTATGAATGGTCACAGATAATAGTAAACCTTTACCCTCTTTAACAGCTATGTACCTTGCAGATGAGGCTGGTGAGTTCTCTAGTTACTTCTTTTAAACAAATGAAGTAATTCACAGGAAGACACAAACAGAGCATTTGAATCATCTGAGGTCAGCTAGTTGTGTTTTGTTTTTTTTTTTTAAGAAAGAAAAAAAGAAAGAAATACAACTGCTAAGAAGTTCTTAAAGAAAGAAAAACAAAGCCACTGCCAACAATTGCTATTATTATAAAACACATTCCTTAGATCCACTGTAATCTCACATAAAAATTACAGATTCATGCAGCTTAAGGGTAGATTTTCTTCATTCTCTTCCAACATTTCTAGCACAGACCAGTGAAATTTTATGTGGTCAGTTTCAAAGAATTGCACTATAGACCTTAACAGCAATTTCAATGACAGTAACAACTGCATGGTAAGCGTTTAATTGTCAGAAACCCTCACAAAAAATCCCCCTTATCTATCAAGTCAAAGAGTTAGAAACTTCCCCTGCCCTTCTGAGGAAAGTTTGGGAATGTTATGTTAGGAGAAAACTAAAGCAGTATTTGCATACAGCATGACAAAATCCTCACACCCATTTCTCCTGCATGTTTTCAACCCTTCTTTCAGTAAACTACCTAAACACAGCTAAAACACAATTACATGAACATAAATATATGTTAATTCAATGCAATGAATTAAAGGTTTGAGGAGAAGGCTTACTGGACTATAGTGTTCAACCCAACTAAACCAGTTGCATTAACAAATCACCAGCTTTTCTCAAGAAAATAAAAGGTTGAGGCTTTTTAAATCTTAGTTTGCTCCAAGTAAAAACATCCATTAGTTCAAATCACACAAGTCCAAGTCTCTGCTTTCATGATCATCTCTCATGGCCATTAACCTTTTAAAGCCCTGGGCTACCTTTAGAAAAGTGGCCTGATTCTGCCCCAAGTGGTGCAGGGGCATTAACCATCTGCCTCTGGTGTCCTCCCAGTTACCAAATGGCCACTGTCCAGCTGGAGAGGCTGGGTGGGCAAGTAACTTCACCGAGAACAAGAGGTATGATTATAGTGGAAAAGGATTACTATGCCTCAAAATAAAATAAAACAAAAAACCCCAAAACCTTCCCAAATGGGAAGCCAAGCATGCAAATAAACAATGCTACAGGAATAAAGAGGCCAGACCAGCACTATGAAGTAACAGGTAGAGAAAAGGAAAGGTTGTCGTATTCCAGTCAAAAAAAAACCCCAAAACTATTTCACAGGAAAGATGACAGTGCAAGATCCTGCAACACAAGAAAGCGCTACCAAAATGCACACTGTCCAGTGGTCTTCCAATGTAAAAGGAGTTCAAGTCTGACGAGCACAAGATACATCGGAAGTTTTGTTTGTACCTTTGACTTGTATGTGCTATCAGAGTGAAGGGCCCACTTTGTGAAGAGGGCTCTGCTCCCCTTAGCAGTGCTTTTAGAGGCTGGCTCCCACGCTGTGACCGTGTGGACGTTTTGAGTTTTATGCAAATGACAGCATTCATGGGCTTTTAAGCAATTTTCTACCTTGGCACTCCTCCTCATGAGTACAGAGAAGTCAGAAATACCTTCTAGCATGTGACTTAAGACATCCAGCAAGTCTCAGCTGCTACCAAAGACTACCAATCCAAGGCATGTCCCCGGACGTCCAGGTTCCCCATCCCACAAGAGGCACTTCAACACTGGTTCTGGAACGATGCTCTACTGTTATTTCAATCATGGTGACCCACTGCCAGTTCACAGCACGGGCACAGCTGTCCACTGCTCCTCCTCCAGCTCCTCCACTTCTCCTCCAGCACACCAGCACCTGTATGTCCATCAGTACAGGTAAGCTCACACAATACTACTGCCTACAGCCTGCAGTGAATCTGCTACACCACAATAGCTTCCCACTGCTCTCATCATAAAATGACTCCTCCAACAGGCTCAGGAGGTATTGCGTTACGTCAACCAACTCCGAGAGTCACATTTAGCCTGTTAAATATCTCCTTGTTGAGTTTATATGCAAACCACCACCCTACAAAGCTATTAAGCTGCCATATGGAATCCAGAAGCAAGTGAAGAAAGCAGTGTCGTTAACTGCCTTTAAACAATGCCTGGCTCCTACATAAAGTGGTAGTACGTTGCTTCACGCTAGTGCCTAGCAACCCCAGACATTCCCCAAAGCCTCCCCAGGCTAGGGAAAGCCTGGGCGCTGAAGAAGAGAGGCTGTGACACTGCTAGGGAGGAACAAAGTGCAAGATCAAACAGATGCAGGGAAACTCAGCTGGGAAGACAGGAGAGCCCAGAAGACAAGCCTGTCAGCATGACAGGCTGTCACACGGCACACTTGAGGGAAATTAAGTAGCAAGTAGCATTAATAATGCCATTTCAGCCTATAGAATTTCTGTGTATACATGGAAAGTGTAATTATCCCTACTCTATTGAAAAGAAAATTGAAGAGACACAGAAACAAAAGAATAAAAAAAGAAGTTAAGTGCTCAAGGTCACCTACAAAGTCAAAGGCAAAAAAAGAAAAAAAAAATCCCTGAGACTCCAGACCAATAGCCCATTTAGTGGGATGTGCCAATTTCATGTCAGAGGCGCACTCATTTAAACACCCACTGGTCATCTGATACTCTTCATGTTATCTAGATTATAAAATTGGAAAAGACACAAATTGCCTTTTCTTACAAATACATAGTTACGTTGTATATGAAAACCTAGCAACAATTTTAAAACACAACCCTTCACCCAACAGATATTCAAAAAATTATTCAACACTTATATCTGTGCTAAAGGTTTGCAGGTCATTTTTTGCCTACTAGTGTATTAATGATGAAATAAGCCAGTGAGTGAATTTCCAGGGGAAGGGGTTAACAGCTGGTATAGACGGGTGGGAGGGAGTAGGTTGCATTAAATCCATTAGCAGTGACAAATAAAAATAGAAAATAAGGAAGACCTGACAAAAGCTAATGGATTTGCACCATTTCCCCCTATAACTGTTTATTTAATGTAGGGTTTTTCCTTGCTTAGTGTTTAATACTGGTTCACACGATGAATTGAGGGAGAAAAACAGGCACTTTGATAAATCATTTCAGAGGCTGCCTGGATGTGGTGCTTCCAAGCTCTTTAGGGAAACAAAGCTGTGCTCCGTCCTGAGCCCTGCTTGGCAGCCTCAACAGACCCCTGCCACCTGCAGCAGGCACGCGCTGAAGAAAAACCATCCTCCTGCAACAGAGACCTCAGTGTTACTGCACATCTATCAAGACACAAATTATTTCTGCCACTTACACACACATACCCTACTCTGCTTGTGTCCCATTTCTACACTAAGTTCAGAGACACTTACTTTTTACTATCCCTTCTCTTTCCCTCTCCTTTTTCTCACAGCTGAACAAAACCCCAGAGAGCAAAACAAAACACCCCCTCGTGCTGCAAACACCCTCCAAAATGAGGCAACTTCTTGACTGCATCGGAATCCTCCACCTTGCTCACATAGCCTAAATCAGCACAAACTTACTTGAGCCAGATCTGGCTTCAGGAATCTCAAATACCCAAATGTCACAAGCCCAAACCTCGTGGACTCCAAAAAAACCTGGGACTTCAGTGTGATTTGGTACCTTTGCAAGCAGCATACATCAATCCTCCTTCCTCCCGTATGCCAGGTAACATCACAGGGCTCTGGAGAAACGCCTCCTAAATTAGTCAGTAAGATCAATGGCTCTGCAATGAAGGCGAACCAAGGCAGGACCAGTTTAGCTCCAGGAGCAAACCAGCTTCCTGCAGAGAGGTGAAAAACCAGCCGCTCCAGCAAGCGAACTTCCTCTCAGACACTGGGCACCCTGCTGGGACTAAAATAGCAGCACCTGCAGGAGATGGCTTTCCTCACCTTGTGGGATTTGGCATCTTGTTTTTATTGTAATAGAAAACAAGCAAGACATTCCCACCTGAGAGCCACACCACTGAGACCTACACACAGCCAGACAGGGAGCAGCAAGCCCCCGCCAGGCCTGGCTGTGGAGGAACAGCACCTTTGGCACTAACCTCTTCTCACATCGTCTGGAGAGCCAGCCATAAAAGCCCTTCCTGCAAGACACAGAAACACAGCTTGACTGCATCAAAGCCTTCCAGCGTGTGGAGGCTCTGACCTTAAGACTGCAAGGGATTCACATACCCAAGCAGAGATGGGAGTGGGCTGCTAAGCCACCTGTCTGCCTCCAGCCACTACCACGGTGCAGGTCACTAAAATGCACCTTCTCCCATTCTAGCTGTAACTTTGGTCTCCTTCCTCTACTGCCCTGCACGGCCCACCTGTACACAACAACATGAAGGCTCTTTCCACTGCAGCTTGTGAGACGCCCAGGAGACAGCCATGGCTATGGCATTACCACAATCGCAAACAGGAGACACTGTGGCTTGTGGGTTAAGCGTAGCGTGTCCTCCCACCCTGGCCACGCAGGCAGCAAGCCCAGTCCCCTTGCCTGCTCTGCAGGACTACAGCACCAGCCTGTACCCAGCCCAAGGTGACGAGCATCCTACCAGCAAAGGTCGGGGAGTGGGATGTAGGTGAGAAACTGTCCTCTGCAGAAGGATGCAGTGGCAGGGGGAGAAAGCAAGCTACACTGCCGGGTCTCATCCAAGTCACCCTCAAGGTGGAATACGTTAAAAGGAACAATACAGAAACTTCTCATTGTGGGGACAATTAATTTGGATGTGCTTACATCTCCTCCCGTTTTTAAGTTCGCTGTAGAAGCACAGGCTTGTAAAAACAGTAAGAAGAGATGAAGTCACTTAGCCTTCAAAGTTTTATTCACAGTCAGATTCATTAAAACTCTAAGACGACTCCCATTTTTTTCTCCACACAGCATGTCAAAAATAGATTTGACAATTTTTTTTTTTATTTTGTTGCCTTGGGTTTTTTAGGTGCCTGTATTTTTACGAGCATGGCTACATGGGTTGCAACTGGTAAAATGCTCAAAGCAGCAGACGCAACAAAGCTTGGCATGAGGAACTTCTCCAGCATGAGCCACTCAATCAAGCATGTTTTAGAGTGGATAATTAATACTGCATTTCAGCTTCCCTGAGCACCTCCACCAGTTAAACATATTTGCAAGTGTGTAGATAGTTTATCAAACATGGCAAAGTGATTACATTAGAGAAATAAGATGTAGACTCACTGGTGCGCGTGGATTTAAAGCAAAAAAAAAAAAATTTAAACCTAGAAATCTAGATTTTTTTTTTTTCCAAGGAAGATAGCAAGTCCCCGATCAAAAACCTACAGCTTGACAAGAACAGGATTCACAGGCTTATTCATGTTATTTCCTGGGCAGACTAGTTCTGCATTAGCAGAGCATTAATCAAAATCTAAATAGTTAAGGATCCTCACTCAATATAGTTTCTTCCTCTGTTTAAAGTCTACCTGATTTTTCCAGATNTAGCAAGTCCCCGATCAAAAATCTACAGCTTGACAAGAACAGGATTCACAGGCTTATTCATGTTATTTCCTGGGCAGACTAGTTCTGCATTAGCAGAGCATTAATCAAAATCTAAATAGTTAAGGATCCTCACTCAATATAGTTTCTTCCTCTGTTTAAAGTCTACCTGATTTTTCCAGATGCAATTCCAAATCCCACAGTGATTTTGCTATTTCATACAAAAAGCAAAGAAAAGCGGGTTTCCTCAAATTCACAAAAAAGAATCCAAAGTCACATGACGGAGGCAGCAGCAGAGAGCCAGCCCACAAACTCACTGAAACAAACCTAACAGAAATAGAAGTGTCATTCTTCAGGGCGATCTTTCGGCTAAGCTGGTAGCAAACAGGATGTGAGCATCAGTTGCTGTGTGCGGAGAAGAGGTTATTCAGAATAGCAAGTTCAGGCACAGAGCGGGTCTTCTACCCGGTAAGGAAAGAGTGGGAGGAACAGGGTGGGGTGGTGGGGGGTGAAGCTTTCAACCCACGCACCACAGCCCTGCCTGCTTGGGTTTTCCCTGGTCTCTTTTTAACTGAATTATCTCTCAAGCTGTCATTTTCAAGTGTGATGTTCACAGGCAGCCCCCATGAAACAGGGCTGCACGGGAAGCCTGCACGTGCTTCAACTGCACTGGGAGGAGGAGGAGGAGGAGAAGAAGAAATTACAGGCTCCTTGGGAAAACGAAGCCGTGGACAACCACGGCAGACAGCAGCCTCGAGAAAAGGGACTGGGGCACTCGTTGAAAGACATGCCGTCCACAGAAAGGAAGGATTGCTGCTTCATTTGAACATGAGAACAGAACAAAACAACAATAAAAAGAGTTTGGAGCAGAGGAGGGGGGAAAGAGAAGACAGCACTGTTTGATGCGAGTCTAGAAACCTCTGGACATTAGAAAAGCTGTATCAACTTCTACATTGGGCTAACTCAACATCTTCACGCTCCCACTCCTCACTGTTTACCAGCAAGCTACTACTCATTCTGATCACCGTATACAAAAAGGCTGCTGATCAATATCGCACAAGGGTGCGACTACTGNACGGCAGACAGCAGCCTCAAGAAAAGGGACTGGGGCACTCGTTGAAAGACATGCCGTCCACAGAAAGGAAGGATTGCTGCTTCATTTGAACATGAGAACAGAACAAAACAACAATAAAAAGAGTTTGGAGCAGAGGAGGGGGGAAAGAGAAGACAGCACTGTTTGATGCGAGTCTAGAAACCTCTGGACATTAGAAAAGCTGTATCAACTTCTACATTGGGCTAACTCAACATCTTCACGCTCCCACTCCTCACTGTTTACCAGCAAGCTACTACTCATTCTGATCACCGTATACAAAAAGGCTGCTGATCAATATCGCACAAGGGTGCGACTACTGCTCAGTGATTAAACATCAGTGTATGAATTTATCTGACTTAAATATGCCTGAAGTGGAAGGAAATGGAGAAACAATTTCTGAGCAGACTCCAGTAATGAAAATTGACAACTTGCCCAACACCACATGTTGATGTTGTGGAAAAGTTCAGAAGTAACATGGAGGAGATGATGTATGATATTCTCAGAAGGACGGAAAATTGTTTTCCCCAAAATTATTCATGATCAAGTATGCCTTTGAGCAGATCTACCATCTAAAGGAAAAGAAAAATCTCATTTAGGGATGCCAAGGCAAGGCTATTTTGGTGACATAGGTGTCATGCAAACTGGCCTGCTGTGACCTGAGTCACTGCTCCACGTCTCCTGTGATCTTTTTCTCTATCGGTTTCACACAGGAAGCCTTCATATTTGACACACTAAAAATAGCAGATGGTTTACAAATGAAAATCTTGCTTCAAAAAAGGTTGCAACTTTTTTCTTTTCTGAAATGCAAATGCACTTCCAGCACAGTGCAACGATGATTTAAAGCACTAGCCCACGCCACGCTATTCCTCAGACAGACGTTTACAAACGGTTCCATTTCTAGATGATGCAAGTAAGAAAAGGCAGAACTAAGACAGGAAAAAACACAAAAATAGCAACTGGAAATGGATACCTGAATGTGAAAAGCAACCAAAAATAACGTACAAATTCCCTTGGAGAGAAAAATGTGTAGCTAGAAAATGAGGTCCAAACTGCTGAAGGTCCTATTCAAAGACTGAGCTAAAAGGAAGGGACACCTTATAATTGACTCCATTCATCCTACTGATGGTGAAAAACTTTGACAGCGGCGACCTTACCTTTCAGAGCTGCTTAACGTACCAGACCCTGTGGAAAAACAGGAACCAGCCCTTGAGCGCGCCAGTGGTGTGAAAATCCACCATCGGTTGCCCCACAAAAGGAAGCCAGATATACCAGCTCCAAAGCGCCAGCCCGTGGAAAAGGGCTTGCATCCTCCCAAGGGTCCTTCTTCTCTTCATAGTCGCACCCAGTGACCACAAATGCTGACATCTGCACTGCACAGAAGAGGATTTCTGTAATTGTTGTGTTTTCCTTGCAAAAGACTCTCCAGGGCAATACTAAACAAGTCACCAAAAAAAGAGTATGAAAGAGACTTGACAGATTACAGCTTTATCGTAACCTCCAGAATCTGGCTTTAATATTGCCGATTTACAGCATTTTTAGCATGTTAAGATTCTAGATGCTTCCATTAGAAACCCACAAGATGGTGCAGAATCATGGGCCAGGAGGGGAAAACCAAACCAAAATGTTTCCAGCCGTCCACATTCTGTGAAAGAGCCTGTAAAAGATCTTAAAGGCTCTAAAAAATAAGGTGCACATCCCCTCCCCAATTATTTTAAATGACAATGTGATTTTTAAGCCAATTTCATAACTTCTAAGGCCCAAATCTCCACATAAATAGCTCCCCACAACATACCTTAACATATTACACTTACACCCCCCTAGATGCTGACATTACTTGGTCTAACTTAAAAGCCATACAACACAAACACAGAGAATTTATTTGGGCAATTACAGAATTCCCTCCCTTTCCAAACAAAAGCATGTCTTTGTACACAGTGCGAGAAAGCCAAGGCTACACGTGTCGTGGACTGAAAAGCCATTTAAACCAGCTCTGGAACCGTTTTATTGTTTAGCCTGATGCCAAACAACAGGAATTAACAGATAGTCAAAACAGAAAAAAAAAAAAAAAGTTTACTGATGAAGCACATTTTTCCCCTTTTTAATGCATATCTAAATTAAAGATTCAGGGTGCAAATTCAACTATGTTTGTGAACCCTGTTTTATAAATCCCAGGGGAAATAAATTGAAGTTGATGTGGCACACAAGTGGATAATTCTACCATAATTAAGACACGGACTCTTGTCCCGTCAGCTCAAGCCCAGCCAAATGCATTTTTGGCATACTAGACACTGGAGGGCAAGTGGGACTCGAGTGCTGGTGAAGGAGCAGATGGTAATTAGCAAAAGTGGTTAGATCATAAGCATGTTTACTTTGAAACTAAAATAATGCAAGTATTTTAGCTGGGGGGGAGGACATTTTCCTATTTTTCCCTAGTCAGCAGAAAAGCAAGATGAGAAAGCAAGATCTTCCCTACAATTTCAATGCTAGAAATTAAAATAAAAGTTTCTGAGTGAAAATTTCATACATTTTCTCAAACAAGAATGACAGAAACTTTGTGTCTTAATGGAAAGGGTCATAATTACATTTCTGCTTTTCCAAATTCAAAATCACTCAGCTCTAAAAGCCAACAGCAAATGACACATCAAAGCGGACTTGCTAAGCCAAGAACAAGGAACTTTATTCCTCTGAACAAAAGCAGCACTGCCCAAAAGGCAGTGAAGTCTTACAAGAGTTTTAGCAAAACCTGAAAGAACAAAAAATTAGTCAAAGTGGAGGTGTTTTACTAAATGTTAAGTGCTTGTCTGTCTTGGAAAAAGCAAGAGAGACAGTTCAGGTTACTTTTAATTTAGAGCAATCTGTTCAGACTAACTGGTAACCAGTTGCGGCAATAGGACCTGTCTGTCCCAAGGAAATTCTGCAGAGATGCACCACTGTGACAGCATCTTGTTTTCATAGTGCAAGTAGATAGAAAGCTTTGTGTGACAACTCAAATCCGTACTACTTTTTTGCTCCCATTTTACCTTAAAAGTGTCTGGATTATCTGAAAAACAATATAACTATGTAATGCTTCATATATATAAGAAACACATTCGTAGATACACACAAGCATATACAGATAGATACAAAATAAATTAATTTAAGCAGAAAAAGGAGGTACAGCCTGAACAATAAAATCCCATTTGTCTCAATGGCTGGGAGCTAGCACCGTACTGAGTCTTCTGTGCCATTTGTCTCTATGACAGCTTTTTTCCTCTTTCTCTGCCATGCAGCCTAGAAAGTATTAGAATTTGATATAAAATTAGAAAAATCAGATCTACCCTCTTTTACAACATCAAGGTTTGTGTATTTAACCCTGAGCGTTGAGGGGAGAAAGTACTCATCTGCAGAGAAGGAGGGCAAGTGAGACAAAACCCAAATAAATTAGCGCAACAAGGTAATTATGTAACAAGAAACGCATTATGTTAATTGCCAAAACAGGAAAAAGTATTTTGGACAAGTTGGTCTGACTGCTTCCAAACAAACCATGCAACGCTAAAAGCGCCAGCACTTGTCTGACTCCCAGCCATCTCGGCCACATCCTGACTCTCCAACTTCCCATCTCTCCCAACAAAAGACTGAAAACCTGCATTTCCCATGCACAACATGTATTTCCTCCTACCTTAGCTATGCAGGCATGCCAACGAATCACTTAAACTATTCATCTACAGCTCCTTAGTCCTAAGTATAGTACTTCAGGAAGGGTGAAATTATGTAAGAATCCTATCATTATTTCCAGTTAAATTTACAAATAAATATAATCTCTGAAGGAGATTCCTGCAGATCCAAAAACCTTTTGACCTAGGAGCTCTGTACCATTTTCTCTCAAAGCCTAATTGCTGAGCTGGCTGCACGCAGTTCTTACAGCCGTCAAACACTCCTCTCCAAAAGCCTTCCAAGTGCTCCCAGGAACAGTAAGGGTCTCTGGAAGTGCAGTGCTTCCGTGTTCCTCCAGGGCTGGAGAAGGGTGCCCGCAGACAAGCAGTAGTAGTACCAAGAAGAATCCTGCAAATACAGCTTTTCCTGCATAGCAATGACTTTATTCCTAAAGATGAACCATGCAAGAATTATTTAGTTGTCTCCAACAATTTAAAGAAAACAGATCTAATTGCAAAACTGCTAAGTTCATTATGTTCTGTATCATTTAACCTTAACAGTGATGTTTGCCCCCCTCCCCCTAATCTCAAACCAGAGCATTTCATGAACGATTTCTCTATTTTTACTGGAACACACATAACCTAAGGAGAGGTGTGTTCCTACTCTCCACCATAAAGGGTGAGGAAAAGAGACAAAAATAGGTAAATGAAAGCTTGAGATAAGGTACCAGAGTACCTAACCCTAGTCTTGCATTAACCCCAGCAGCCCCTGCATGTTGCACTGTAGGCGTTTTTTTTCCCAACTGTAAACCCAGAAAAACATTTACAATACTTGCTTCATCTCAGTGAGTACCCTCCTACAGTAGGCAGCCATGGGATCTCATAAATATAGCTCTGGAGCAGAGCCTAATTTTCTGCTCATAGCTTGAATGAGTGTGAATTGAGCATTCAACTAGATTCTCTTACGCAAAATCCCATCAATAAGTTTCTGCTCCATGTACTGCCAGAGACACTTTTCCATGCCACTGAGACTTCCCCATACAGAAGCCCGTTCATTCCTCTGCTTACCAACAGTCGTCTTTCAGCAAGTCACACCACCGTTTCAAACTCCTGATAGTACTTAGCTAGTGATAAATTGCTACCATTCACTGCTGCAACAAAATACAACAATTCAGCATGCCGTAGATAGTGTTTTGGTAGCTTAAGTCACTGGCTGAGAGCAGCAATTTAGTTTCTTTTCTATTGTAGCAAGGAAAAACCCACTCAGATTTAAGATCCTTGGAACGAGTCCTATCACAAATTCCTACATCAGTTCCCAGGACAAAGTTTCCGTAACACCCAGAATGGAATTTGAAGAACATAACTAACAAATTAAAATGTTCTGTCTCCATACTTACTATTATGGATAACTGAGTAAGATCCAGAGACAACATTTATGGCCACAATCGCTACTTTCCACAGTCCTCTGTCCCAATTCCACTGCTTACTCAACAGTAAATCAAAAGTAGCTTCTCTGAAGTCAAGAGTCCAAATTGGTAGGATAACAGAAGAAAACAAATGATGTTCCAGGATAAGAAGGGCCAATAGTGACCTACCAAAAATTCAGAAGGAAAAAAGAATTTTGCCAAAGTAGGAAGGTCACTCCCCTTCCTCCTCCCTACTGTTGCTTATGTTAAACGACCTCTACCACTGATGAGTCTGACACCACTTACAGCTACAAGAAATTTAGGACTTTGTGGAAGTCAGTTGAGTTGCCAGCAAGTAGATAAATCTTGTCAGCGTCCAGACTGTTATAAATGTGCTTATTCTCCAGAAAAGACAATGACAGTTTTATTGCCATTGCAATAATCTGCACTAAATGACCACACACAGCAGTGATGATGAGCGTGGTGTGGGTGCAGCATCTCAAATACCAGGCATCTCAGCAGCTCCAGCCTCTTGATTGTAAGATCTGAAGACAGGTTAAGAGGAATCATAGGCACGATGGCACGGCAGAGCCAAGGCATTCTGCACTCCCTTGTGTAATTAGAAGTGAGAATCGCTGTGAACTTCAGTCCTGGACACTAATTTTGCTCAAAGGAAAAACATCTCGGGAAGCTCTCGCTAAAGGCAGCACAGCTGAGGAAGGTGTTCCTTGCCCTCACCTATGAGGCCACTTATTCCCAGGCCAGTCAGACTCTGCTGAACAGCGAGCGTCCCAGCAGCCATCCACAGGGCCACTGTACAACAGCAACGTTTCTGCTCCTTCAGAAGAGCCGTCTTTGTCTCCACAATTAAAGAAAACTTATGGTATTACTTCTGTGCCTGAATTCTTCCAAACCAGAGAAAACACAGACAGGTGTTAAGTCAGAAAAACTAAGATACAAGACTGATATAAGCATTTGAGCAGACGTACAGGATCTGTTTTACCTTTAAAGATGTCAGAGTGCAAGTGTCAAGGACAGGGACTCATAAGCGCACCTGAACAGATTGCCTACATTTGTCTGCTGCTTGTCAATTAAGCACTTGCCAGACAATCAGTTTTGGCACCTCCTCTCTCTCCAGCCCACTTACAATAATTTCCCAGTTCTGGAGCTGAGCTGGTACCCTGTTTTTGGCAGGCTCTGAGACACCGGAGCAGGTGGGGAATGGTTGGGAGAGGAATTGAAACCAACTGGGAATTCAATCAAATGACAGATGTTAGGAAGCAAAATTAAAGTTTCTTCCACCAAAACTTAAATACTGAATCATAACAAGCCAGATGCTACTACTGAATAAAGCAAAACCTCATTGTTCTTGAAACTACTTAATAACAAAGTGACTTAAACTAGAAGTACCAGAAAACCAGCAAGATTCATACGTGCCCCGTTAAAGCCAACTTTCTTCAGTACCTTCCTTTACCTAGAAGACAAGAGACTTGACTTATACTGATTCAAAACACCAGATTATGAATCAAAAGATAAAAGCAAATACTTAAGAGACACAATTCTTTACTAGCTTAAAATAAAATACATACAAGCATGCAGCACAGTCTTTCCCTGGACGCTTGCTGAGCAAAACTTAATAAGAGGCAGCCACGTGGGTTTTTTGTAAGCAAATCTGTGTTCACAAGACTAACTGCATCATAATGTATTGCTTTTTTATAGCTACACACAGTGCTTGCACCATGACTTCATCTAG
>VZSC01001234.1:40459-50943 GCA_013398225.1 Steatornis caripensis
CTAGGAATGGTCTGCCTGGTCTTGAAATGACAGAAGTCAATTACTTCTATACGCTAAGCCACCACTGACCAACACACAAATACCAACAAACCAAATTAAAACCAAAGTCACACTGGGTCCCTTTTTCATAAGGATTCCAGCTTGTGCTACCCTGGACCATTCATTTGTTTTAACTAGATTTATGATGAAGATACAGCAATTGGCTGAAAATAAAGCAGAAGGAGCAGGTATGAGCAGCCTGGAAACTGCTTCTCAGAACCCACCGGGCCAATCGTCTAAATGACTTCACCAGAAATGCAGAGCTGCCACAGTACAGTGCCAAGGTTTCGGCTGTGTGGGTCAGCAAGTGAGATGCAACAACTGCCTGAAACCAGAGCAAGGAAAGGAAGCTTCTCCAGCAACTCAAAGGCTACTACAGGCTGCCTGAAGAGTATTTTCAAGTGCTCAGTTAAGATTGAGTCTTCTAAATGTTTTTTCATGAGGTCTTCACCTTATGATAAAGAAGCTATGCAGTACAATTTACTGTGCTTTTTCAGCCAATGTAAAACACTTCCCTTTCAGGAGAGGAAGGAGGAAGTCTAAGGGACACATACTTTGTAAATAAAATGGATTCTCTGATGCTCCATTGAAGAACTGAAGCGCAAGACAGAATAGCACACACTCAGCCAGACCAGAAAGTTCAGTTCATCTCTGATGTTCAGCCACAACTGGAGGTAGCGCAGCCGCCATGGTGGGCCTGGTGCTCCAGGGCATGTCTTGCGTGCCATCACAGCAGTTTCACAGTGATCTCCCACGGGCCAGCGTTCATCCATGGACACGCAAAGTGCTCCTCTGTACGTATGTACTCCAGCCCCATCACCAGCGAGGCCCCCTGCGCTCAAACGAGAGCGCAGCCCCAGGATCCGTGCTTCCTTTGCTGGCAGTGACAACAGCAGTTCATTAACACTCTGACAATTAGGAAGAAACGCAAGTGGTGATGACCACGTAAAGATAGCAGCATGGAAAAAGCCTGGCAATGTTTTTTATGGACGTTCTTCCCTCTTCCATAATAGCTTTACAGAGTATCCAAAGCACAGCTCCACTCAGAGCCACCTCCACTGCCAATATTATGACCTTCGGGCAACAGAAAGAAACAAATGTCAAGAAACTGAGACCACACACATGTGCGTGCGCACACATATCCCTTATGCAGTTTTCTTATGACATGGGTGAAATGGTCCTATGGGACCAATCCAGCACCAAGCACATTTCTGACTGAACCTACAAGCAGCCCCAGTGATTTAAGCGCAGCCTGTGCTCTTCAAGGTAAGAGCATCTCCTGCCCCTTCCCTTCCACGTCTTCTCCTGCTGCCGCTGGGTCAGCTCTGAGCTGGCTGAAAGCTGTGGGCACCGTTTCATGCCAGATTAAACTGAGCTGAGCCCAACGCCTGTGCTGACACTGGTGCTCTTCTGACCACAGTGACCATGAGCTAAGCAGGGAGCTGAAAATGAATCCAAATAAATTCACTCACTGAAAAATAACCCAAACGAAAATTAACACAAATAGTTTTCAGCCTGCTCATTGTCTTCTGACACATGTGCCAGTACGAGCCCAAGAGGGGCTGGCAATACAGCCCCGAATTAGTTCAATCCCCCAGCAAAGGGAACGGGCACCCAGGTTGGGCAGGGACCATGCCTGATGGTCGAAGCCCAGACCTGGATCACTTTAAATCAGCTGTAAAACACCACAAAGAGCCCCTAACACAGGCCACTTGAACAACAAATAGCACAGTCTTGCTCCTAGGAGAAAACCAAAAGAAATGCCTCCAGCAGAAAGAAGCCTCCTGTTGAATTTATACTTCTCATTTCACCCTGGCCTTTACCTTGTGGTAGGGACCGCATCCATTACCCCACTAAGCAGTCGTGCACTGACTCTCCCTGCAGGTGCAACTCTATCTCTATCAGGCCTTTCTTCCATCAGGAGTGACTTGTCTCCTCAGCAATCCCAACCGGAGGTATTCACCTCTACTCCCTCCCTTGTGTTGGCAGAACCACTTGTTGCACTGCGCTGTCACTTGAATTGGGGAATTAAGCTGAAAAGTAACTCAAGAATTAAAAGAGGGAAAGATCAGCCAGATCGGATCTCTAACCACATCCATGGTTTGTCACAGAAACACAAAAATTCATAAGCCAGGAACGTGTTGGAGCAAACAGCCAGGAGCAACGGAGGTGCAACCATGGCTGAAAAATGGACTCATCAACCTCACCACAGCCCAAGCCCAATGGGTGAAGAGCAGCTCGCTCCTGCTTTCCAGTCTGGGCTCTTCCAATGCTGTTTAACACACTTCGTATCGTCTTTGCTGGAGTTAGGAGCCCAGACATGGCCAGTTACTCCAGTTTATTTAACTTAAGTAGCTGTTCGCCTCTGGTAGGTCAATAAGTCTGTCAATGTGCAGCTAGCATCCCAGTTACTCAGCAGGGTACCTGCCCACCGGCTATCTTAACCAAGGGCAAGGTAACATAAATACCTTAGATAGATACAAGGTTCAGAGGACTCTCCAAATATTGCCAGCTCTTCATCACTACTTGAAAAAGAACTGATTATGCTTTCTACAGCTCTCAGCCAGTTAATACAGGCAGACTCCACTGCAAAGGGTAAGCTCTGATGTACAGTCAACCAGCTGGAAGCCAGTCAAATGCAAGCATATTCTTTCCATGTGGAGCTTTAGGACATCTATTATTTAAATATTCTGTGTAGTTTCTTGGGTTTGGACTTCAAAAACAAAACTGAAAGGGTTCAAGAAAAGCTTTCCATAAATCATCTGATAGCTGAAAACCCCGTATTACAGTATGATTCTAGAGACTTTTATCATTGCCTCTGGAATGAGGTTACTCTCATTTCTCTAAATATCAATTTCAGGAGAAAATTTCTGATACTAGAGAGTTTTTTAGTACAACAGACTAGGGTATAAGAAAATGGATTTCAAGTTAAACTAGACGAATTCCAGCTTAAAAACATAACATTTCCTTTTAACAATTTGGGAAAATAACAGTTGGACCAGCTTATTCAGGACATTATTTTATTAATGGAGTCAACATCATCTGAAGTCTGAAGGGTTGTTTTGTTGTTTGGTTTGTATGGGTTTGGTTTTTTTTTTTAACACTTTAGTTCTACCAGATCTTACAAAAGTAGTCAAATCCTGACACTTGTGTTATCTGGGTCAGTCTAGGTGATAACAGTATTAAAACCAGAGATCAATTCTATTCCCAGGGTGCCACCGAGGTTTCACAGAAGATCTTCTCGAATAATAACACTGAAAGACGGAAGACAGGGTCTCTGGTCCCTCACCTTTGTGTATATGCAGATTGGATTAGGAGATTCTAAAGAAGAACAAGCAGGCTCCCTTCCCTCTCACTCCAGCTAGTGCTTATATTTCTGCAGGGTTTTACCTGTCAAATGCCCAGACATTATCACATCAGAGGAAAGACACTGGCAGGAGGGACTCCTCAAAAGTCTCCTGCGCCCAAAGGGCCCCCCACGGCTCTCGTCACGCGCCCTGGCAGAGCGCTTACGAGTGGCAGTGCATTAGATGAGGGCAAGTTGGACGTCGACTATCACAGAGCCCAAGGACCACTCGAGAGTCCTCAGATCTCAGAGCCCGCTCCAGACGGAGGAGGAGCCTGGCTGGATCTCCATGACCCAGTTATGGACCACGTACTTCTAAGAATAACTTTCACATCAAGCAATGAGAATTTTCTCTCCCAGTCCCATAAACATATCCCTTACCCTCATTACATTTTTATTAAGACGTCCCTCCGCATGAGTGCCAAACAAACCTTTGAGAGACTTGAATTTCTTCAGCGTGCACGCAGCTAGGAGCATGTGTGCATTTCCCTATCTCAGGGAATGCAGAGCAGACACAAAGAGGAACCCTCTTTATAGTATGGATGCCCAAAGAAGCACAGATCAGGGAAATGATGGCAGAATAGCAGAAAGGAGTATGGGACGAGAGCCCCAGCTTCTATAACCGTGGGCTGTTCACTGAGAGAAAAAAATTGCAGAGAAGCCAATGAGGTCAAACATCCTTTCCCCTCGTCCACTCATTTGATAATAATGATCAAGAAAGTTTGCATTCATAAAAGGCACAGACATATTGCATGCCCTGAAAATACAATCCTACCAGCCTTTGTTCAAAGCAGGAATCCCTACACGAATGAAACAATCTTCAAGTGCGAAAAAAACAGGGTTTGTAACAAAATTTTTCAACAGATCCTTAGCTAGAGCAGCACTAGTGGGCGCAGCTATAATTACAGCAAACCTACATAATGCGTCTGAACTAGCTTAGCCCTTTCCCTGCAAGCAGAGAAGCTGCCACATCAGTAACTCCGTTGCTAGGGCAACTGCTTACTTTCCATATCAACTGCAAACTCGTTGCTATGGAGACACATATACAAGAAAAATTCCTCTCTATAGCCAAGGACCAGATGGTAGGGAAGTCAGGGAAGTCATGGGCTAACGGGCTGTACTAAATGGGACACACACTAGAGGACATTTAGATCTGTACGTTCACAATAGGATTAATCTGAATGACTGATTTCACAGGTCCGTCAGTATAAACAAAGCCAGGGAACTCCTCATCTACTCCCCATCATGTGATAGTTCATACTCTGGCCAACTATTATTAAACTGCTGAGCTCAATGCAAAGCGGTTTGTACAATAAAGGGCTCAGCATTTTCCCTTCTTCAGCTCAGCTCTCCGTCTCCATCCAGATCAGTCTCATAGCAAAGTTACATGAATAGTCACTCTGTCGGCTTGCCAGGTAAGCCTGATGGCATTGCAGCTGAAACGGAATAGCAGCAGTGCATAAACAAATCCGAAGAGTAAAACATCTTTACCCCGCATTCCACACCAGACCTAAAAGCACCAGGACAGGCAAGTCGAAAACTCAAGTGATGCAGCCTGTAAGGCTTTTTTTTTTTGCCTGTTACAAGGATCTCACATCAGGAAATGCAAGCATACATATGCAAGCAGAAAAAGCTGCATACTATTAAATACATACTTAGTCCCATGAATATAAATTAGTGGAGACCAAGATTGAGAAAACTACCATGCAGAGGGAATTCAAAAAAGAATTAAGTGTTCAGCAGAACTTTTTTTTAGAAAAACGATTACTGAAAGGCTACACAAACAAACACTGGAAAGCACAACTACTAGAGAAAAAGCTTCTAGCTTTTCACAATGTGTCAACGCAGATCAACCAGCAAATGCCTGCAATTCCCCGCACTGATTAACTCCTCCCTGTACTGCACATGTTTCGGAGCCTATCTTGTTAGCATTTTATAACATGCCATTTGCTAAATGCTTTTTTTTTTCCACANAACTACTAGAGGAAAAGCTTCTAGCTTTTCACAATGTGTCAACGCAGATCAACCAGCAAATGCCTGCAATTCCCCGCACTGATTAACTCCTCCCTGTACTGCACATGTTTCGGAGCCTATCTTGTTAGCATTTTATAACATGCCATTTGCTAAATGCTTTTTTTTTTCCACATCAAAACAGTAAGATGGGCAGACTCCAAATCTGCAATTTGCAGAATCTGGCTGCAAAGCGGAAGAAGTTGCAAGAAATGATTCCTTACAGAGAAGAGTCCCCCCTCCCCTCCCCTGCCCCAAGCCCCAGCCCAAAACCGGAGAACCCTTTAGATGGAAGGAAACCTTCCTTCTCAACAGCAGAGACAGTGGCTGCAAGGTACTCTAATCAACCCCAAGCGTGCATGTGCACACACATGAAGGTATTTTCAAAGCCAGCAGTTGACGTTTACTCCTTTCCAAGTCCACAATTAGCTGTCAAGCACCTGATTCAGCAACTCTGACCAAGCGCCAGCTCTGCGCTTGGGACTCTGTCTGCCACGTCCCTTGGCCAGGCCATGAGAAAAACCCAGCAGGGGATTGTAACGACCTGCCTTGGTGCATTTTACGTTTGAGATTCTCATCCCATTCACCCTAATGCTGGCTACCTGCAGTTATTAGCATGTCCAGGAGACGGAAGAAATTCTCTCTCATAACCTGGGATTTTCCAGGAATGAATAAAACCCCACCTCATTATCCACATAGGCAAGGCCTCCCACCACACCTTGTCGTCTGGCTATGTAACTATGGCTCTAATCATGAATGCGAGATGTAGGTGACTAGTCATGCATTGTGCTCTGCCACTTCCCTGTGGAGAACCAGCGCGTCGTGGTATTGTTCCTATGAGCTCAGCAGACTACTGGGTATTTGACAGACAGACATGAAGACGAGTTCCTCATAGGAAGGAAGCTGTAATCTAAATAGTCAACTTGTAAACAGAGGAAGAGGGATAGAACAAAACACAAACGGCAGCATTAAACACATGCCTTGCCAGTTACAGTATTTTGGGTTTTTAAAAAATGTATTGTGTGAAGGTTTCTTACAGTCTGGGACAGTGTCATGAAAGTCTGGTGTGGCACTTGTTATTATAGTCTCACTTTCAAATGAGAATTTAAGACCCTGGTTTAGACAAAACAAGATCCAGTTCTGGAACAGGTTTTTTAATCTCACACACAATCGTTCACAGCAACTAATTTATAAAAATACCAACAGTGTGTGATCACCAATATGTGGACAGTGGATTCTAGGGAACGACACTTAAAAAAAAGAAAAAACCAAAACATAAGAGAGTCAATCGTTTAAAAAAGGAAAGCTCCAGAGAAAATAAAGTTAAGTAATTTAAAATGAAAAGTTGCTAGTTTAGGGTAAGGTACCCCTCTTCCTCCAGAGTTACTCGAGCTCCTATTCTACAGCGTTTAAAGTTAAATCGCACCCAAAATATGGAGAACAGCACCACCAACAGAAGTCTAGTTTCAGAGTAACCAGTTACAAGACAATCACTACATTTACTTCACTGAAATACAAAAGTTGAGAGCATCTATCGTTTCTGCCAGGAGAAAGTGTCCACTTTCTGATCTTCAGCCAATTTTAGAGACAGACGGTCAGTGATGTGATTTTACTCGCTATTTATTTAACTAATCTCTGAGAAGGCCTGTGAAATTGTTCTGCAAGCTGATATTTTTATCAGTATACTCGTACTATGCCAAAGATTCAGCCAGACCACTGCTTCTGAAGACGGCCCCCTTTGGAAACCGATACCTGCTCCCAGGCAGACTGACGCGGTAGAAGGCTATGCAAAGGACTGCCTCCACCGCTCGGCTCACTTCCCCATTCCCTCGCACACAGCCTCTTCCTGCAGACGCCCCTGAGGATTCAGCAATGAAACCGGGCAACAACAACAGAGCTCTGAAAGCAAAAATGTGCTCCTCAGGCTTCTGCCATTGCACTGGTCATAGAAGCTACACGAGCCCAGGGAGAGAACAAATGAAATTTCAGTGAATGGTAGGTAACTTTCACCTTTGATGCCAGATCTATCTCGTCTCTTTGAAGAGTTTCTCTAAAACCTGCTTGAACTAGAACAAAGCTTCATCACCAAAACTCAGAACTATTTGTTTGTTTAAAAGAAAGAAAAGTTTTTTCAGATTACCACACAGACCAGGGAAAGAGTGATGGACTCTTACATAAGGCATACCCTTTCACTATACATTTGTATAAGCCAAGAACAGCAAGCAGCCTATTTATAACATGATTACATTCATCTAGTATAGCTGGAAACCATTACCACAGCATGATAACTAAAAACAATATTTAACCACTATGCATAAAGACACCAGCTGGGGGAAAAAGAAAAAAAAACACACACACACACACACCCTGAGCACTTTCTTACAGATGTCTAGACAATGAATTTAATAAAATCAGAATGAGCCATGCTGAAGAAATGTTGGCGCTCTGAATTTAATGAACTATGTTACCAGGGACAGCGTTGCAGAGTCTGCATTTCACTGTTACAGACATGTTCTGGGATTAGCAGGTGAGCATTTTCAGAGCCAGACAGGTTTCCATAGTTCCAAACTTACCTGACTTCTGTCTTTGTCCACTTTCTTAAAACACTTATTCAAGGACAGATTATGTCTCACAGAATTTTTCCATCCAGTGGGCGCGTTTGCAAAATATGGAAAGTGTTCCAAGATCCAGTTGTATATATCCTTTACGGGCAGTCTTTTGGTTGGCGAGTCCTCGATGGCCATAAATATGAGGCAGCTAAAGGAATAAGGAGGTTTGCAGTTGGGATTCTGCTTGGCATCGTAGGGCATGTCAGAGTGGGCAGGAGACGGCGGTGTGTCATCACCGATGTCCTGAACGGGACTAACACTCCTTAACACCGAGTCCCCAAAGCTTTTCAGCAAGTTCTTGCTCTCGTGTAACCAGTTCAAATTAGTAAGTTCTTCATCTTCCATGGCCCCTTTATCTAATCTGATGGCAGGCAAAGAGAAATCTAGGTCCTCGTCATCCTGAAGTGCCTTTGATAAATCGCTATCTTGGTAACGCTGGCTCAGTCCACTGGGAACACTAATTCCTGAGCCCTCTGGCTTCTTACTGGGAGGCATGACTGGACCCATTTAGACAGTGACTCCTGGGAGAGCAAATCCAAAGGAAGGGGAGAGAGAAACAGAGAGAAAAGTTAGCTCATAAAAAGATACTGCGTAACATTTTGACAGCTTTTCCCAACTGGTCACTCAGCCTTTTGCCATCTGTACTGAAAATGACAGACTCACATAAACACTCATCCACAGCTGTTGAATAAAATAATCTAAGGTCAGGACAAGAGAAGAAACTTCAGTCGATGGAATATGATGATAATCCCGATACACTTCAGTTCTGCATTTACCTGAAGCACCACACAGGAAATCCTCATGTCCCTTTAATGATGACTACGTGTATCAATCACTGAATACTCCGATTGTATCACTTTAATAAGCATGTAAACTAAAAAAAGTTCTTAAGAAATAGAAGGACGTAAGACCAGTTGCTTCAGATTAAGTTCAGCTGTTTCACTTTTGAGGACAATACAACAGCACCATGATTAAAGTCACTCTGGCTAAAATCTGAGGCAGACAAGTATCCAATCTGACTACAGTCACAGTCGCAACAAAACTCAGAAATGACAGCAGAACTTCAAGACCAGCAAGGGTGGGAGAAGGGAGGAGGGAAAGCAACGCACGGTAGCTTTAGGACCAGGGCCAAAACAAGCGCCAGAGGAATAGAGCACTTTAAAAATGCATGTAAACAGAGAAGATTTTAACGTAAGCTGAACTGTCTTTCAAACATGGTAGAAAACAGAGTCAGAAAGACTGTCGCGATGCTCAACAGCCACCCGGGAGAGACTGGACAAGCCGCCAAGGGTACCGCACCAGCAGGCCCCGGGGGGATACCTGCGAGTGGTAATATTCAGGGGGACCTGAGCCCTTCAGCAGCTGGGTGAAGTTGGGCTCAACTCAAAAGAATCAGACATGAGTCCAACAATTCCACTCCAGAACCAGGAGCCAGGCGCCCATAGGTTCTCCATACAGTAAAACTGCCAGGATTTAGGTCTGGAGATGTGAACAGCAGAGAAATAAAGACTGGAAACAGTTAATAACAGATTTAAAAACAATGAAAGTTCCTGCACAAACACTCAACAAAAGCAAAAGGATTCCCTGTATCTAAAACATATGCTCAGCAGTTCCCTGAACTCATGCAGTTACACACCGATACCGTAAACGGAGTGCAAAAACAAAACTACAGGCAGCAACAGAATGAACCACGTACCTACAGGAAGAGAAGAGCAAGAAAGCTGTTCCGGAAAGGGTAGACAATATTTTAGCTGATACAAAAGGGCAAAAAAGAAAAGTTCCTCAGGCCTTTCTATAAACACTTTACACCAAAGCAGCCATTACCAAAAAAGAAATGCGTGGAACTCGTATGCACAGAAGCCAGTTAACACACACCCCGGCCCAGCAAGCTCAGCAAACACGTGTGGTTTTACACAAGTATCTGGAAGAGGAAAAAATACCGAGGCAGATATAAACACTGGGAGGCCAGACTTACGTAGGTCCCACTTCCTAGCTTTCAAAACAGCATCCAGCACAGACAGAAGGTAAACACGAGCACTGCCGGCGTCCAGGGGCACCGGCATCACCTACCTACGCCGCGCACTCAACTTTGACTCCAAATGGAAGTTACGTCCCATGAGCTTCTAAACAGGAAAATTATATGATGGCTGACAGTAAAGTAATTTAATTGCACCGTTGCTATGACAACACGCTGCTCTCTTTCTGTTTAATTTGCTTATTTGCCAGTATCCTCCCAAAGGGCTGTATCATACCATCCCTGGGGTTTTTTTTTCCCCTTTCTTTCTTGCTCCCCCGCTCCAAGCAGCGGCCCTCGCGGATGCCGGGGGGGACTGGGCGGCCGCGCGCCCCGCGGAGCCCCCTCGGGCCGCGGACCGGCATCTGCGGGGAGGCCCGGCGCAGCGCGGCCGGACAGCGGTTCCCAGCGGGGCCGCCCCGGGCGGGAGAGGTGCTCATGTAACTATGGCTCTAATCATGAATGC
>VZSC01001242.1:0-19447 GCA_013398225.1 Steatornis caripensis
AGATGGCGCAGCAAGTAAAGGGAAAAAAAAAAATCTCCCGGCACTGCCGTGTCCCCGCAGTGGATGGCTGGGAGAGATGGGGTCAGGGGGAAATCTCTCCCTAAGAGCTGGCTGCTGCTTGCCTCCAACGCCAGAGTGGGACACGGACCTGTCTTGTCGTGGACAATGGAGAAGAGGATGCGCTTGGATGAGTGCACATTCTGGATGAGGGGACCTCCGGAGACCGACGATTTCTGTCCTGGACAAGAGGGGAGACAAGAAGAAAGGGCTGATGAGAGCCTGACCGACGCCCCGGGCACCCGAACAAGCCCCTGGCGCCGGCCCCTGCCGGCTCTCCTGGCCTGTGACAACTCAGCGGGGTCCTGGCCAGACTGAGCCCTTGCTGTCCCCCCTGGCTGCCCCTCCACCTCACAGCGCAGCACCCACTGTTTCAGGGCAAAAATGGAGGTGCGTCCCATCAGCACCTTGAAGGCAGCCAGGGAAAGGGTGGGATGGCGTGACATGGCGGGAGAGTCCACTCCTCTACCGATTTTCATCCGAGGGCTGCCAAAACACCCGGCGCTGTCCCCCATCAGCGCTGGGGGGGTGGGCTTCGCACCAGGCCCTCGTCTGAGAGCATGCTCCAGGCCATTACCACAGCAGTCGCTGTACTCCTGTGAGGAAGGCACCTTCAGCTCTCCCGCGGGCCTGGACAGCAGCGCCTCGCTGGCCGCGTTTGGCCCGGGCGGGCCGGAGGACACCTCTTGCTTTAGGTCGACGGCGATCTGGGTCGGCAGCGAGACGCCGTATAAAAAGTTGGTGACGGCGACGGCGGAGGGGGCGTCCTGGCCAGCGGGTTTAGCCAGGGGGCCGTTGGCACTAGAGTCTCGGCCGCCCTTGGAGGTGAGGGACGTACAAGTCAACTCCGCGCTGGGGTTCGGCTCTCGGCTGGACTCATCCGCTGGCCTGAGGGGAAGGAAGGGAGAAGAGGAGGAAAAAACAGGTTCTTTTGGGTCCATGGCACTGCTAAGCCAGGACAAGCAAGGCTGTGGAGGGGGAAGGAGAGCTGTGCCTGGGAGGCTGGGACAGGCTGCACCACCAGCTGCCAGGCTCTTTGTTCCAGAAATTACAGCCACCACTCAACCTCCTCCAGCTTTTTCAGGCACCTGCACCATTTTCTTCTTCTTTAAGTGGAGCGGGTTGGTCTTAGGGTAGTTCAAAATTACCTAGGGCTACGCCACCGAGCTCCACAGCCCGGTGTGCTTAAGGAATAAAACAATGTGTGTGAGCACAACCGCTTGATTCCGTTGCCTGCCCCAGCCCGCAGGACCCACGGTGTGTTCGAGGGGGACCTCAGTCAGCCCAAGGATGACCTTCAGACCGAGGAAGCCCACGTGCTTCACATGAGACAGGCAGCCACAAGCTCACAGACAGCTCGAATTCTGCGTGTCCTACTTTTAGCTGTCTCAGCCTGATTTTCCAGAAGTGGCGAGCCTTCAGAGGAGGTATTTGGTAGCGCTCAGCATTTCTCTGAATGGATCCGAGGTGCTGCCAGCCAGGCAAACGCAGAGGAAATGCACCCAAAACTGCCGAGCTCCTTGTGAAAACATGGCCAAAATGGGGAGTCTGCCCCACCACAGGCCCCCACCTGCCTCCTCGTCTGGTGTTAAAAACCCCATTTCAGCCTGGGAAGAAGCTTGCAGCATTTACACTGGAAATCCTTCTGGAGACAGAAAAGCACTTAGCTTACCGCAGTGGAAATTTTGGCGGAGACACGTAAAGTGATGCGGTTAACGCGCACGTTTACACGCGCTTATTATAGGAACGAGTCTGAAATGGACTTGAGCACCTGACATTGATAAGCCTGTGTGTGAGGCTGGGTTTTGCAAGGCTGGACCGAGGTTTCTGGGTCTGAGGGAGAAGCTGGGATGTGGGAGAGACCCTCCTGCCTGCTCCGTATGAAATCCCTGCCATCCGCTGGCGTTACAGGTGCCGCCATCCGGAGGGCTTGCTCTTGACCCCTTCAGGGGTCCCCAAAATTACCTTTTTAGCCTGAAGCGGATGCTGTGGCTGTGCTCTAGGATGGCCATCAGGGACTTCACGTCGTACTCTATGGGTTTCTTAAAGCTGATCCCCTCGGGCAAGCCAGCCACCGCCAGCGAGCCTGGCTCTTTCAGGAACCTCTCGTAGGGCAAAGGAACCACGCTGCTCTTCCCCATGGCTTCACCTGGGGAGGGGGCAGAGTTACACACCGATGGACACCCCTGCGCCCCCGACCGTGGCCGAGTCAGGCTGGAGGAGTAAATGCGAGAGCAAGAGATCCCAATGCAATCGTTATGAGAAGAAAACCATGTCCTACCTCTGCACTTAGCATGCAAGGCCCTCCAAGCCCTTTTTAAAAGACCTAATAAAAAGCTCACAAAAGCCAATATGCAGATGTGACATCTTGCGGGTTGCACAGTAAAAGTCCTCAGTTGGGGTCACTTGGCACAAGCCCACCCCCTGGGAGCGCCCAGACGCGTGCCAATGAGGGATGTGGCCCCCGGCAAGCCAGGAGGGAGCTGGGAGCTGACAAAGGAGGCTGAAGGCCTCGCGCTGATTTTTATCTCGTGTTTACCGAGATACTCTGGGAGCCTTATTTTCAGTCGGTTTTCTTATTTTACCTCCTGGAAGAATGGAAAGTACTTTGATTGCTGGTGCTGTCAGACAGCCTCGATGCACTTTGACAGACAAGAAAAAAACCCCTCAGCAGTCTCCCTCCATCCCACCATTTGCAGGCAGCAGGAACATCAACACATTTTACTGCACGATCGCCTCCAGCAGCCCAGAAATCTCACCTGCTCCCCTTGACGACGGCCACAGAGTCCCCCGCATGCCCTCACCGTGCGGGGCCAGCTCGATTGTACCTCTGACATCAAAATCTCCCCAAGAAGTCGAAAGCAAACTGCTTTCCCTTCCCCGGCAGCAGNACATCAACACATTTGACTGCACGATCGCCTCCAGCAGCCCAGAAATCTCACCCGCTCCCCTTGACGACGGCCACAGAGTCCCCCGCATGCCCTCACCGTGCGGGGCCAGCTCGATTGTACCTCTGACATCAAAATCTCCCCAAGAAGTCGAAAGCAAACTGCTTTCCCTTCCCCGGCAGCAGCAGATGATTACCAAGCATCACAGCTATACAGAGATTTTCTAAACCAGCTAAAGAGCTCACGTGCCCAAACGGGGGATGCTTATGGTGCTCTCCAGGCAAGACACCGTTGGAAAAACGGCCCCCTCTGAAGGGTTTCAAGGAATGGCCAAAACCCTCGAGCTGCTCTCTGTGGAAAAAATTACTTTGGAACCCACTGCGACTAATAAACCTGGTGCTGAAAGCATGAAGTAGAAGAAACAGCCATGCAGGAATGCGACCTGTCTGGCAAAGCAGCGTCCAGATGCAGAACATCTGGCCGCGTGGCAAGGTGTCTGCGCCTTCATCTCCGGGCGAAGGGGCAGGCAGAGGAGATTATGGGACCTTTAAAAAGCTGTGGGATTTCATATTGATGATTTTCTTTAAAAATCTTTGGTTTTTAATCTCTTCTTTAAAAAAAAAAAAAACACCGAATGATCTTACAGAAACCCTTGCAATCCTGTGGCACTGTCAGCAAGTCCTTATTAAAAGTGATTTCTTCAACGTGTTCTGAGAAGCAACGTGTGACAACTAACGACCTGCAACTTGCACGAGCCATCAAGGTTCCTTATAGGCAGGATGGATAATGTTTTAATTAAGCCAATAACAGAAGTTTCAAAACGAACCTTTGAACCACAACCCTGCGAGTACATTTTCTGCAAGCCTGTAGGGTACTGATAGTTTCCCTGCCCCGATGCACCGGCTCTAGCAGCCTTCCACCTCCCTCCATCACCTCTCTTGGTGATGGGGAGAAGCTCCCGGCGCCTACAGCGGCTCCTTATCAACCCGACACTCGACAACTCCCCGCATATATTTTTATGGGGAATGCGTTACTGTCAATGTGACCTTCACCAAGCCTCGTGCTCCCATGCAGAGACTCATGGTTTAGCTAAAGAGCGACAATAATCATCATTAATGCCTGTTTAATAGAAGCTGGCGGTAATCAGTCATCCTGTTGGTGCAGAGATTACCCGGCTCTGGAGGGAATATGCGATCTTTTTGACTGAGCATTTTCTAAGATTTTTTTGTTTCCAATCCCTGTTGATGGGAGGCGACTGAAAGGATAAAAAAAAAAAAACAACCCACCAAAACCGTAAGAAAGATAAGTGTTGATTTCTGACAGTCCTCTGTTGGAAACAGAATCACCCTGGGGCTCCTACTATCTCCTGCGGTATTTCTCTCCAGTCAACCACGAGAGGCTCTTCCCAGCGGGTACGCTGGGAGGGGAGCAGCTGCCTGGCGGGTTTCCCCATCCAGCAGCTCAGGGCTGGCAACGGCCGATCCTACTGAATCAGCAGCAAAGGCAGAATTACACCCAAAGGCAGAATTACACCCAAAGCCAAGCCAAAACCACCAGCCCAGGGATGCCCAACCTCCTTCTGCCACCACCACTGGCCACGGCGATCCCAGCCACCCTGGGCTGGGGACCCGGCCAGCTTGTCCATGCACACACCAAGGTAAAGAGCATTGCCAAGCTCATCCCAACGGATGGGCCGCGTGGTTTGTACGCCTCCGTGCAGATGCACCCTGGTCAAGCGTTTTTATGCGCTTATATATTCATGGTATGTCATACATGAATAATTCTCGTATTCTCAAGAGCCCTGTAAAGCCTGGCGCTCTCCTGGCAGCAGGACTGCAAGACCTGTGGCTCAGAGCGGGGATCCAACCACCACCGAAACGCTCTCCCCGCCCCATTCCCTTGGCTCTTCTGAATTGCTCCTTCCTTCCCGCTTGGGCCCAGCATTTTGGGGGCAGCGAGAGGATTTGATTACCCCCATTAATGGGAATATCGCCTCCACGCTCTTTAAGTGGTTTCAGAAAACCTCAGTGACTGTCCGTCTCAGGAGCGAAGGGATGCCATCTTCCCTTTCTCTACGCGAAGCNTGGATGGGCCGCGTGGTTTGTACACCTCCGTGCAGATGCACCCTGGTCAAGCATTTTTATGCGCTTATATATTCATGGTATGTCATACATGAATAATTCTCGTATTCTCAAGAGCCCTGTAAAGCCTGGCGCTCTCCTGGCAGCAGGACTGCAAGACCTGTGGCTCAGAGCGGGGATCCAACCACCACCGAAACGCTCTCCCCGCCCCATTCCCTTGGCTCTTCTGAATTGCTCCTTCCTTCCCGCTTGGGCCCAGCATTTTGGGGGCAGCGAGAGGATTTGATTACCCCCATTAATGGGAATATCGCCTCCACGCTCTTTAAGTGGTTTCAGAAAACCTCAGTGACTGTCCGTCTCAGGAGTGAAGGGATGCCATCTTCCCTTTCTCTACGCGAAGCCTGCAGCAGGCACTGGCGAGGCGAGCAACAGAGGACAGCTGGCAGCAGCAAATCCTGCACACGAGCCCAGGGCGGTTGGTGGGAGCCCTTGTTATCCCCCTCCCACCGTGTGGGAGTGCCCATTCCCAAACCCAGCACACAAAGTGGGGCAACACCTATGCTGCGGGCTCAGGGAGACCCACACGGCACCGGCAGGACTTGGTAGCTCACCCCACATCCCAAATGGTGACGGGAAGCTGCACCCAGGAAAGCAAAACACCTGGTTCTGCAGCTGGTCCAGCCGCACAGCCTGAACTCCTCCAAAGCATCACGCCGGGCTAATGCAACCTGCTGAGCAGCACACAGGAATACTGGGTCTCAGTGCTCCATTTTCCCAACCCAACCTTGCTTTTCCTACCCAGGCCAGCACGGCCCCGTAGGCACTGCCGGGGGACGAGCTGGGAGCACGGCCACCACCTCCAGCCACTCTGTGGGGGCTCCAGTGCGCACTGAGTGAGCGAGAAGCAGGCACTGCCGCCGCTCGAGCCTCCGCAGATTGGGCCCAGAGGGAGCTCTGCAACCCACTGGGTTACACATCAACAGCCATATGGTCATCTACATTTTAATTGCAGAAGCTTTATTGCCTGGGATGATGCATGTGCTGGAATGGCACCAGCTCGTCTCTCGGAGCTGGGGCTGCGGGGTCGTCTGCTAGAAAAATCATCTTTTTTCCTTTTAAATAGACTTGCCAGGGAAAGGAGTGAGAGAGTCTCTGCAGAGCCCCGACACAGCGCTTGTGACAGAGGTGGTGCAGACGTGGCGTCAGGGATAAAGGTGTGCTTGAAAACCACAGTCAAGGAATGGCAGAGGCTTCCCCTCGCCGGAGGGACAGAGGATGCTCCTCCCAGCACAGGGAATTTTTTTTGCCCAGTTTGGGACACCGGAAAGTGAAGAGGCAGTGGCCGGATCCCATCTCAATGCAACGCTAACCCTACGCAGGAGCACATCCTGCCATGCCACCCCTGCCAGGTGCCTGCTCCCTCGCTGGGGAGCCGGGCTGGGGCTGAAAGCCACATCCAGCAGCAGTGCCGGGCAGCTCAGCGAGCCCTGGGGGCAATCCAAATCCCCAAATGGAAGCGTGAAGGTTCTTACTATAAAGCACATCAAACACTTCCTCTACCATCTTCCTGAGGAGGTACACGTCTGATCCCTGGTCCGGGGAGACCCTGAGCACGCTTCGCCCACACTCCTTTGCCTTCTTCTGCGCCTCCGCGTCCTGCTCCTTCGTCTGCTGGACTCCTGTGGAGGGGGGGGAGAGGAGAAAACGGGAGACGCTGCGGTGAGAAGAGGGTTCAGAGGTGACGCCACGTGTGCTTTTGAGTGGCTGCGAAGCGATCAAACCCACCCGCCGGGTTACACCAACTCCAGCCAGGGCTGAACACATCCCTGCCCACCAAACGCCAGGCAAGACGCTGTCTCATGGGCACCAGGCCCCTTGCCACCCCCACAGCATCAGCAAAGTCCTCTGGCTGGGCAGGTGGGTGCCCCGGGTCTCCGACCCAGCCCAGCCCCCTGGCTCAGACGGGGCCACGGTCCCTGGCAGCCCCTGACATGCAGGGGAAGGTGCTGGCTTGGGCAGCAGTGCCAGCAACATGGCCGGGAGCCGGGTCGGTCATCCTGTGCATAGCCCCCCTTCCCTGGTTTTACGCATTCAGCTCCACTGAAACTGTTGTGATTAATTGGGCAGCGCATTTCTTTTCTCTGGTTTCAATCTGCTTAGCCTTCAATCTCTCAGGAAAAGAAAATCCGCCTTTCTTGGAGGCTTTTTTACCCTTCAGCGTCACGTAGCTCAGTAATACCAGCTATTTCCTGCTAATTTCCCCCATTAAACCTCAAATAAAGCATATCTTCGGCAATGACTTCCTTGCATCCCTAAACGCACACAAAATTGAACACTACAAGTGCATTATTGCCGTTCTCTCCAAAGAGATTCGCAAGGGATTTTCGGTGGCGAAGGACTAATTCCTTCATCATCCTCGACAGGCTCCTGCCGGCGATCAGCCCTGGATGCTGCCTGGGTGCTCGAGGAGGAGCTTGTGGATCCTTCCCACGGAAACAGCCTGTGGCTGGGACATCACTGGGATGAGGGCGAGAGCCACCCGAGGTACCCACAGAACTAGACGTAAGAAAGGGGACAGCCGCTTAACACCGCGCAACCCCTGGCAAGCTCTGCGTGCCTCCCATCGCGCAGGGAAATGGGCCCTGGAGAACTTCTCTGGGGTGTTTTTTCCCAAGGTGGTGAAATGCATCTGCATCCACACCCTCCTACGACTGACTCTTCCTCCCGGCTTGGTGCCACCTCACCTCCGCCGACGTTAATCCCAATCACTGTCAAGTCCCCCCATGCACCAGGAAAGGCTGAGCCAGAAGTTCAGATAAAGGAGGGCGTTTAAGCGAGGTCTGCGTGCTCACAGAGATAAGAGGCTTCTTACATCTCCCAGTGATGTATGCTTTAGATTATTTCAGATCCTTTCTAAGGGGCCAGCTAGACCATAAATCAGAGGCACTTCCAGGGATGCTTTCCACTGCGTGCCAGTTGTAAGAGCTTTATGGAGCGGAGTTGAGCCTGGGCCATTTATAATTCAAGACAGAGTTATCACGTTTCACCCCGTCTCCCGCATCAGCCGCTTCGCCCGAACCCCATGGTCAAGATTTTGTGCTTTCAACCAGACGTGACCATTTCATTTCCACGAAGGTGTGAATGAAACCAAAGGAGAGGGCAATCAGGATCTAATGTCGGGCACCTTGCCCAAGCACAGCGGTAGGTCACCAGCCAGGATATACGTATATATATTTCTAAAGTGAGATTTGCAGATGGTCTTCAATATCGTGAGCTCTAGGGAGATACAGCTGGCATTTAATAGATAAGAAGGAGCTCTCTCCCACTGGCCACGCCACTGCCGTTCACTGCTCGGGCACCTCCGGGCTCCCACGGGTGGTGGGAACGGGAGGCAGAGTTGCCTGTGAACGCAGGAAACATCCCCAAAACACCCCCTGTCCTGAAAAACACAACACACCAAAGCAGAGGGTAACTAACAGCGGCTCTCCTGGGTGCGAGTGGTGTGGCAGAGGTGGCAGGCAGCTGCCCACGGCGAGCAGGACAGAGGGGCAGAGCGGAGCCTTGGCAGGGAGCCTCTCCTGCAAAGCTGTGCCGGCTCACCCCGCACACGTGCGGCAAATAACCCGAGCAGACAGCGACCCTGGCAGCTTTACAGCGCTAATGTTTTCACTAGAGCGAACCCTTCCTGAGCAATCTCTCCAACGGATTAAGCGCCAATGTGGTTTCCATCAACACCATGCGTGTGCACACACAGCTGGGTTGTTTCTCTCCACCAACATTCTGCCGCAGGCAATGTGTGCAAGCAGATCTGCGTCTGGGGTCCCGCGCACCACCAGAGCCAGATCCCGCCCCAGCTCCCGCATGGAGTGGGGAAAGCAGTGGCTGGCGCTCCAGGGATAATGCCATCCAAGAAATGCAGGTCCCCATTCACAGCACGGCTCCCAACTTCCCCTCAGCTCCCAGGCTGTTTTCAGGGAGCCGGCCGAGGCACAGAGCCGGGACAGAGGGCTGGATGCCAGCCTCACCGCACACAGGGCTGCTGCCAGTCACACGCGTCCCTACGATATATGGTGACTCTGATCTGAGACCGGGGGGACCGCAGCTCTTCCTCAAGGCATGCTTTCACCACTGTTAGCCGCTCAAAAAAAAATAAGCAACTCCACAACCAATACTGCCAGCTCCCAAATCCATCCCTATTTTTCTAAAATCAGGAAAAAAACCTTGGCCCAAGAAAACCTCTCTGCTCCTGAAGGATCACTATGACAAACTATTTCTGCTAAGTGCTCAAAAGCCACTCCAGCACACTGGCAGTGTTGCTGCAGGCCGACAGCGCCGGAGGAGCAGAGCAGCCACCCAGCCCCGTGCCACCCCAGGGATGCTTTTGGAGAGGAGGGCTGGGGTGCGCGGTGCCCTCCCTGGGAGCAGAGAAGCTCCAGCCGTGGTTCCCACCCGCTTTCTCCATCACTCTAAACACCACTCAGCCCAACGGATTGAGCACGCCGCGGGGCTGCCCGAACCACAACCCCTCCGTGCGCAGTGGGGGTCCCGGCTGGCACAACCGGTGCACCAAGCTCGGCGCAGGCGAAGACCGCACCAGCGGGGATACTCACTGCAAAACTTCTGGAAGTCGGCTTGCAGTTCCTTGCGGGCGCTGAGGAAGACCCGTCCCTTCTCGGTGCCCACTACGAAGGCGCTCTCCTCGTGGACGGCGATGCAGGCCACCTCCGCGTTCAGCTTGGAGAGCGCCGAGCACTGTGGGGAGGCACCGGGTCAGAGCGGCTGCGGGAGCTTCCCCGCTTGGCACTCCCTGCCATTTTCCAGTGGGATTTTTTCCTTCCCATCTCAACATTCCCCCACCAAAAGCAACGTTCTGGTTTGGGTCAGAATTTCATGGGTTTTATGACATCCCCTAAACACTTCAATGACGTTACAGCTCCAGAAAGGCACTCAGCTGAGCTATGCTCTGCTGGAAAACAAGAACTATTTACCCATCATTTCGCTTCACTTTTTCCTATCCTAAAAGTAAACATTATATAGTATTTCTTTAAAAGAGAACACTCCGGTAAAAAAAACCAACCCAAACCAATAACAATTTGTATTTTTCCACCAGCTCTAATGAAATAAGGAGCACGGGAATCTTATTTCAACTGCAGAACACTAATATGGTCAAAGTCTGGATTAGTCGAACGATTCTTCTTGTACAGTTATGCAAAACGTTAAAGAGATGGAAAAGACTTCCTCCATTAATCCATTTTATGTAACGTGTGTTTCCTGCTCTACATAATACACATGTATATGCGTTTTTATTATTATTTTTTATATTATAATAGTTACGCAGTGCTGGCAGCCTGAGTCATATTCCCATAGCTACAGCACCGACGCTATGAAGACGCTATCTCCAACTCATGATTTAAATGGGTAAAACGGGGTGGGTTTTCCCACTGTCAGCCCCGGTTAGACACGTCGCCCATCCCTGATACGGCCGAGGGGCCGGAGGGTGCTGGCAGCCAGCGAGGGAGCAGGACAGCACCTGCCCATGGACCAACCCCTCCAGCTACCTTCAGCTCCCCACGTGCATTTACAGCGAATTTGACTCGCATGGGCTTAAACCAGTCTCTATACTGGGCCATTTTATCTCCTGCTCACATTCTTCAAGAAGGAGGTATTGAATTGCATCCCCAAAAATAGATATTTTCAAGAAACCTCCTCCCAAGAACCCAGTAACAAACGAAGTATTTTGCTCAAAAAGCCCAACGCTCAAAAAATAAATATAAAATCTATGGGACATGAGATGTGGAGGCAGACCAAATCCAAACCCTAAGCCCGCTTGGCGATGTGCACGTGGCCCCGTGGTTTATTTATCACGCACGCAGGCAGTCAGGCTTCAGTGGGTGCGGAGCCCGGCCTGGCGAAGTGCTCGGATAAAGGCTGAATTTCAGGAGCAGCCTGGCCCCCGGCCCTGGTGTCAGCACCTAACGAGGACTGCGCAGTAACGTATATTCATTAAGAAGCCAAACTATGATAACATGATTTGCTGTACAGGATGGCACGCATATAAATCATCAAAGCCACTTGGGGTGCATCAGCTCTGGGGAATCTGCTCCTTAGTGGGGCGGTGATGGTCAAAGAGAAGGAAATCAGTATTAGTGAAAAAGAAACGCTACCTGCGTAGAGAAGCAGACGCATCCAAGATAAATACATTAAAAACAACTTGGCTTAAAAAAGGGAGGGCTATTTAGCATGTCGCATTGCATTAGACATTTGTTACTACACACCCGCTTTTCCCTTCTTGATCACATTCACAGTTAAAAATAAGATTAGCTCTGGTCCACGAGACTTAATCCAGACAGTTATCTTGTTTATGTAAGCATGGCTGACTTAGGCAAGGTTTCCACTGGGAATTCTACGTCAAAAGATATGAAAGTTATTTTCTTTGTTCTCGGAGATAAAAGCCATTGTTCTCCTGTTGTGTAAAAGCTCACGGTAACATTGGGGATTTTTTTTTTTCTTGATGTTTTACCAACCACCCTACATTCAGTTGATACCAACATAAATATTAATGGGAAAACAATATACATCTGAGATTAACTTGGGCTGACTTTATGATCCTTATGGCTGTCAGGGCGGGAGAGGATTTTTATTTCCCAGCTCCGGCAGCTCCCTGGGCTTTCTGGCAGTGGAGAGCAGCGGGATGAGCTCGATAGCCCTCTTGCTTCAGCCTAGCTGCAGCCAGCGCTGTCAGAGGGGGGCAAAACGAGGGAGGGGGACAGGTGTGCCACCGGCCTCTTACCATGGAGTCTAAGGCAGACACTAAGCTGGTGATGATTTCGTCTTTCTGGGGAAAAACCATATTCCACTGGTCAGCTCTGGAGGTGCTGAGAGTCACACCTAAAGGCTTCCCTGCCAGGGCCATAGTCACCTGAAAATAGAAAAAAAAAAAAAAAAAAAAATGAGGGGAGAGAAAAGTGATGGTTAGAGCTTTTGGCAAAAGAAGCTACAACTGCAGAACCCAACGCCACAAAGGGCTGTGTGCACCTGGGTTCTCTGCTGAGCTGCGTTCCTGAATTGTCAGAGTCTCGGTACAGATCCGAACTCGTAGGTAACGTTTAGAAANCATCACTGTTACTGTGGTGCTGAGCGCCGCCAGTGCGGCCCCATCACCTGTATGTGCCATGTGCTACGGCGCAATGGCAGCATGGATACACAGGGGAAACCGAGGCACGGAGAGAGGCCGGGGCCAGTCTGAGCTCCATGTTCCCCATGTCTCCTCTGCTAAAGACACATAATTGCAGACGCCGCTGAGCCATAAGCAAACCTCGGGGCCAATACTGCATATCCCAGCAGCGGCCAGGTCACCTCCGCCCTCGGGACTCACCCCTGAGGAGATGCCACCACCGCGTGGGGTGCAGGGGAGTCACCGCGTGGTGGGACACCCCAGACAAGCAGGCTGCGGCCGTGCTGAGCCGGAGGATGCGGCCCTGAAGTGGATGCAGAGCGCTCCCGTGCCCGAGCTCTGTGGGCAGCAGTGAGCAGGGGGTGACACATGCGTCCCTGCAAGGACAATGAGCTGGCCATCCCGGCACCTAACTCCCTATAACCTGGGCAAGAGGAGAGGCTGGCACCCAAAGGTGTCCCCAAAACGAGCCAAAACCACGGGGTGCTCTGCCTTTGCCCCAAGGAAGGGAGGCAGCTCATGGCAAGGGGCTCCATCACCAAATCATCCCACCCGCAGCTCCCGCACTGGCAGGAGCAGTACCGGACGGCACGCTGGGATCCCACATCCGAGAAAGGGCTGAGCCCCGGGAGCTCCATCCCACAGTGCAAAATGAAGAAAAAAAGGCGCAAAAAGGCCAAAGCCCAGCCAGATGTGCAGCGACTGCATCAGGTCTCTGCACCCCGGCGCACACGTCTCACCGTGACCCATGGCGATGCTGATGCTGCAGGGGAAACTGAGGCAGGAGCTCGCCCTGCATAAATCGCCCCACTCCCACGCCGGGGCACCCGCACCCAATAGAGCATCATCCCCCAGCACCCAGCACGGTCCCTCCCAGCTATCGCCCCTTCATCCGCAGGGCAGCGTCGTGCTGCCCGGCTTTAATCCCGCAAATAAAGGGTGGCAAATTAGCCAGCAACGCTCGGGAGCCACTCGAACCGGATCGTAAATCATGTGCTCGAAGCCGCAAGCGGATAAAAGAGGCCAGAGAATTTCTAATGATGCGAGACGGGCAGGAGCCAGGGAATATGAATGAAGCTGCCCGTGCGTAACTCAATTTGCAGCTCAGCTAATAACTGCGGCCGCTCGGCCCTGCTGAAAACAAGGGTTAAAAGTCAACAGCAAAAACCCAAATTCACCATCCTGCCCTGCTTCGGTACCTGTGTTCAAGCACAAGGAATTTGCTCACAAAGCGGGGCCATGGCTCCCCGCACAACGGGGGAAATGGTGGATTTTGGCCTGAAAGCACAAGTCACCCCCACGTCGGCACCTACAGGTGCCTGAGCATGCACAGGGCGGGGGGCCGAGAATGTGCCCTCGGCGCTGCAAAACCTTGCCGTTATTTGGGCATGCAACAAGCTAACGAGGGTGGAGATGACCCTGAACTGACTGAATGTCAGAAATTGCTCTTGAGACCTCCAGGCCAGCCCCCGCCACGTCACCCGCTGGCAGGGGCAGGCGAGCAGTACCGGGGCCTTGCCGGCACCTTTGGACGGCAAGAGATGTAGCCCAGCTGCGCCGGCACTTCTGCTGCGCCACGCTGACGGCCACCCAGCAAAACCCTCTTACACCCAGCTGACACTTGGTAACAAAGCTGACGGACAACCCTTCTCCCCTAGGATTACCTTGGGGGGACGAAAACTCCCCAAAACTAGGTGTCAGCTTGGGAAATAAAGCAGGAAACTGAACGCACGGTCCTACAGCCTGGGTGCTACCACCCTCCGGCACAGCCCCGGCACAGCCCCGTGCTGGGGACAGGGCTCTGCCTGGCACAGACAGCTGTACCATCACGAAGGGTTGCAGCAACGCCAGAAAATGGTCCGTCTTGCTCCGGCCCCGCAGTTTGCACGTGTATGAATGGACAGAACGGCGGATGAGGGACTGTATCACGTGCGAGCTCCCGAGCAGCTCCCTGCACGCAGCCCTGCGGGTGCGGGGAACTCAAAATTCCTTCTTTTAATGGATGCTGTGTTAATAAGAGGTGCCTTGTTGCAGCTGGCAGGGAGCAGCGAGGCGACGGCGGTGCCAGTGCCGGCCCTGAGCCGCTCTCCCGGCCTGCAGGACACGGGGCAGCCGCAACACCAAGCTGGGGACCAGCCATCGCCTGGGGGCTGCCGTCGGGCCAGGCAGCATTGCTGCCTTCTTAAGTCCCCTATGAGCACTTGCTTGGAAAAAAGCCTTATTTTGATGCCCATACGGATATCCGAGTGCCCTAATTATTACAAAACATGACCGCTACGACACGGATGTTCTGGTTGCCTTCCGGCAGCGGTCTGGAGAGCTGGCCCCTGCCTCGGTGGGGCTGGTTGTGGCCCCTCGGAGAGTTCAAGCNGTATGGATATCCGAGTGCCCTAATTATTACAAAACATGACCGCTACGACACGGATGTTCTGGTTGCCTTCCGGCAGCGGTCTGGAGAGCTGGCCCCTGCCTCGGTGGGGCTGGTTGTGGCCCCTCGGAGAGTTCAAGCGCCACGAACCTGCTCCACCATGGCCTCCCACAGGAAGAGGTGCTCCTCCCTCAGCTTCAGAAAGCGAAGCCACGACCTGGATCCGGCCCCAGAGAGGGGACCAAAGAGAAAGCCCAGGATAACGCTAGCGGGAAGTGGGGCAGGGTCCCCGCACTCCCTCCCTACCCGCTCCCTGCCCTGCAGGAGACTGGGACAAAAATAATCCCTTTCACCTGGCTGATTGCTTAAAAAGGGAAAGGGAGAATCACTCAACAAGAAAAAAAATAACTAATAAAAATACGACCCAAGTAACACAACAGGACTTCAACAGCTCAGGGGGACAATATTCCCGCAAAGCTTTTAATCATTTATGGTCACGAAGAGCAGTGACAGTGGATTTAGAAAAGGGGGGAATAAAAGGGAGGAAAAAAACTTCACAGCAAGCACTAGGCTTATTCAAATCAAATTAAGACGTACAGCTTGAAGTTGTTTGTCTAATCAAAGGGAAAGTAATCTTTCAGAAAACTGGGGTAAACCATTCTTATAGCAGTTCAGGCCGGCAGCAGGGAGCGAGGTGGGTAGGATGGGTGCAGAGCATCCTACCCCTTTTCCTGGGGCTCCACACAGCCGTCCTGCTGAAATCCCACCCCGGGGCACCCACCAAGGGGTTGATTTCCCCATTCCAGTCCACGGCAGGGAGACGGGGTGCTCAGCCCCAGCCCCAGCCCCATCCCACCTCCGTGCCCCGAGTCTCATCCCCAGGGGCGCAGGGTGACTCAGGGATCGTCACGCTGCTGTCACGGGGCCAAATCAAACATTTGCAGATCGGGTTAATTCTTTTAATATTTTTTAAAAGTTTATATTTCATTTTGTTATTTAATTTTATTATTATTTAATTATTTCTCCCCACAAATGAGTCTTGCGGGGACAGAATGACCAGCATAGGGACGGGGGTGCCATGCCACAGCCGGCACGGGACACGGGCAGGCAGCCTGCACGGGCCGTCGCCCGCTCAGCTCTTACGACACCTCCTTCCTCGCCTCCCTTTATAATCCTGGGAAAGAGTATAAATTTGGCCCCGGGGAAGTTTCGCTCGTGAATCACCTGGGCTGCAGCAAAGCAAAAGCAGATGCGTGGGGAGGCTCCCGAGCCCCTGCAGAAACGGCAGCGATCCCCCCAGCCCTGTGCCCGCAAGCAGGAGCATCCCCTCTCCAGCCCCCCGACTGCTGCCGCGGGGCAGCATCTCTCCCCAAAATAAACACCCTCCAGCCTCGCACGCTGCGTCACCATTTCCAAAGCTTTCGAAGCAAACAAAACAGTATATATAAAAAAAACCCAAAAAACAACAAGGCAACGACAATCCCCCAGAGGAAATTTCCAAGCAGAAATCTGTGTTGTTATATCCCTTAAATTATAAACAGGTTCAATTAGGAGAAACTGAGGGGAGTTTATGCCAGCCAGCAGCTTGCACAGTGCAGCCCTGGCATCGCCTGCCAGGCTGGGGCTCGGTTCACAGCAAAGACGGGTGCTGTAAGCTGCTGGTGTTGACTTTTGTCTCCCTTCTTGCTCATCTTTTCAAGCCTTACAGCAATTTCCAGCCCCGTGCCACAACCAGAAGCAACGGTACCTTATGCATTAAGCTGAGCTGGTGTTTCCACACTGCCATGGCAGAGCTTGAAGAAGGACCTCCACTGCCATCCACCCCACCGCTTTCACCTTGCTGTGTACAAAAGCCTTATGTAGCATAAAACCCAAAATCCAGGTTCCCGGGACTCACAAAACTGGGCCGGACTTCTTGCCAGCTCTCCCTTTACCCACTGCTGCTTTGGGCCGTCCTTGTCACCAGTAAAAAGGCAATAACCCCTTTTTTGGGAGTTACCCAAGGCCAAATCCAGTGCAGAGCGGGAGATGCGGTGATCCGGGAACAGCCAAATGCCCAGGAGGGACTGAGGACATCCTGCACCTGCTGCTTCTTTTACTGCTTTCTACCAATACTGGTTTTAAAGTGAATTGAGGGGGGTTGCGGTGAGGTTTTTTTTTCTGCAGCTCTACTGTATCGCACAAATGTAACCCTGGTGATTTTCACAGCATGAAGCATCTCCTTTAACAAGGACACCAGACCACTCAAAACCATCACAGGGCAAAGCATCTGACGGCCAGTGCCCCGACCCAAAGCTGCCAGTGCTGGGTGGGTGTGAAGTCTTCCAGCTTAGCCCTGAAGCCACAAACTGCGCCCAAGGGTGACAAGCTGGAGGACACGGCTGAGCCACGGCACTGAGGTCTGACTGCAGCAAGAGAGAAGCAAAAAGCAGAGGAGCAGCATGGAGAGCCCCAAAGACATGCTACCAGTGCTCCCCCCTTCCCTACAGACATCGCAGCACCACCACGAAGTCTCCCCACACACCCATCTGGGGTGTTTGTAAAGCCTCCAGCCACGTGTGCTGGCTCCCAGTTCAGGGACCCAAACAGGAATTTAAATTAATGAGAGCTTTGCCCATTCAGCACGTCGGGGGAAAAAGAATGGGGGGTGGGGTGGGGAGAAGAGGAAAAAAAAACAAAACAGAAAAACCCCATCATGCCAGTCCTGCCTGCAGCTCCACACAAGAGTGGCTGGAACTCATCCGCTTACTCATTTTTCCAGGAAATTTCTGCCTGTTGCTTCAGCAGTGCTGGTGAGACCACGGGAAGCCCAAACGAGCCAGCCCCAATTCCAGCAAAATATTCAAAAAAGATATATATATATATATATATATATCTCAATATATATTAAAACCAGATATTCAAATATCTGTATCTATATTAAAGGTAGGTCTTGACATGGACTTACAGGCCATTTCCCCTCCCGGGGAGAGGAGGGACAGCCTGGGGGTGCACTGGAGCAGGGAAGGCACTGCTGGGTGAGTGAGTGGGAAATTAGGCTACCAGTCACCAAAAGGACTTTTGAAGGTGGCATTCGGGCTTCTTGGCCACCCGAAACGCTCGATAAGCCACGGGACGTCGGGCGCCACATTTGGCCACTCCATCCCCCTGGCACCGACAGAGCAGGACCAGCACCCACAGCCCATCCGGCAGGAGGGGGATGCGACTCCACGCCCCAGCACACCGGTGTAACGATGACCCGCATGTAACGACGAGCTGACGATGATTTTATTTGTAACTGCCTTTTAGTCCGGGAGGGCATATTTAAAGGGGATTTTTAAAAATTACACNTGGGACCGACGGAGCAGGACCAGCACCCACAGCCCATCCGGCAGGAGGGGGATGCGACTCCACGCCCCAGCACACCGGTGTAACGATGACCCGCATGTAACGACGAGCTGACGATGATTTTATTTGTAACTGCCTTTTAGTCCGGGAGGGCATATTTAAAGGGGATTTTTAAAAATTACACTGGTCCTGGAGGACATTTAAGCAATTAGCCCTGACTGTCATGAAACACGCTTTAAAATCCATCAGCAGCCATCCCGATAGGAGTCAGAGGGACAAATAATGTCCCCTGTTAGAGCCGGGACAGCATCCCCCAGCTAGGGGACCGTCCCCCAGGTCCCCACCGGGGACATCGCTTTGGGGCAGGACCCACACTAAGGGCTACCTCACCGGCATGCTGGCAAGGAAGGGGCACTGACTCGGAACGTATTTCTCTGCCCTACTGCATCTCGGGGACTTTTGAGGTGCTTTTTTCAGCAGGGGCCTGTTAGCATCAAGGTGCCCGGCGAGCTGGAGTCGCTTGAGCAGAAAGCCCTGGAAACCACATAAACCACAGCAGGGAGAAAGGCAGGGCTAGGGACCAGGTTTGAATTTCAACTTGTGGTTTTTTTCTAATCACTTAAGCAAATACTGGTATCAGCGGAGCCGGTGGATGCGACCAAAGCCATGTCGGGTGCGCGAGCACCGCAGCATGGCNTTTTTTCAGCAGGGGCCTGTTAGCATCAAGGTGCCCGGCGAGCTGGAGTCGCTTGAGCAGAAAGCCCTGGAAACCACATAAACCACAGCAGGGAGAAAGGCAGGGCTAGGGACCAGGTTTGAATTTCAACTTGTGGTTTTTTTCTAATCACTTAAGCAAATACTGGTATCAGCGGAGCCGGTGGATGCGACCAAAGCCATGTCGGGTGCGCGAGCACCGCAGCATGGCCCTGCACTCGCTGAATAACCGGCCCTGGGGTTTTTGCTGCAGCGGTGGAGATTTCTGCTCCACGCAGGTGACTTGCTCCGTGCCACCTGACTAAACCCTAATCCCTTACACTTTAATTCAGCACCAGCCTCCAGCCCCCACGGCCGCATCCCCTCCATCCCAAGACAGTGCGGGGCAAAGCTTGTGCCAGGGTGGTTTATTGCTTTGCTAATGATGCTTTCTTAGCAGGCGATCGGTGAGCTGTGCGGTTGGCACCGATGCCAGCAGTACAGCAGGTAACTGCGGCCCACGGCATTTGCAAAATGCCCAGAAACATCCTCAAATGTCTAAACACACCCAACGCCCCGAATTCCTAATCCCTGTCGCGTGCTGCTGCGGGTGCCCCTGCCGCGCAGCTCTCCCGAGGTAGGTGGCGGCTCTGGCTTTTGGGGTACCCCGGGTGCCACCCTGCCGATGCACCGCTGCAAACAAGCACCCACCGAGGCCACGTCTGCATCCCCCAAAGGCGGGTGCCGGTGCACCACCAGCCTCATAACCTGGTCCAGCTGCTCCCCCATAACCACTACCACGTTTCTCCCCACATCCACAAATTCCCTTTCTCTGCTGCTTTTCAAGCCAACACCTTTT
>VZSC01001251.1:0-11810 GCA_013398225.1 Steatornis caripensis
GCTGTGACACCATGGTTTTTGGGGCTGTTCCCTCCGGGGAAGGCACAGGGCAAGGGTGGCCCGTGGTGGGGACATGTCCCAAGCCCCTTGGGGGGGGTCACCCTGTGGGGTGGGGGCTGTGCCTGCGTTCCCCCTGCCTATGGGCAACAGGTGCTTTAATGCCTGCCCAGGGCCAGCAGCTGCCCGCTCTTACAGGAGGAGGCAGCTGTGCCAAGGAGGAAGAGGAGGAGGATGATAAGGACAGCAGGGAGGGCAAACCTGGGGGCACCAAGCATAGGGGCAGTGGCTGGGGAGCACCCCCGGGGGTGGGAGGTGGCCCCAGCTGTGCATCAAGGACCCCTCTCCATGGGGAGGGACGTCACTTGTCTCACCCCTGCCTCGGTGTCCCTGACACCACCAGGGCTCGCCTGGGCAGCCGGCCACGTGGGCACCAGGGAAGCATCATGGGGTCCCGTGGCGGAGACTGGGAGTGTCCAGGTACAGGCTGCTATCCTGGGGCGCTTCACTTGTCACCGAGAAGCGAACTCCCAAATATCTCAACGGTTTGGCTGTTTCCTGAGGCATCTGAGCTGGACGCGGCTGGGAAGAGCCCAGCAGGGCAGGGGGCCAAGCCGCTGGCCTCTGCACCCTGCGCACAGGGCAGCACCGACCTGGAGGGTGGCCCAGGGCACACAAGGGCAGGGGGTGCTGGCTCTTCCCCGCCCCAGCACTGCCTGGAAAGGGGGCCCCGTTTGCAAGGGATATGCCACCACCTCCCTTGCGGCGGAATGCGGGGAGCTGGGTGCGATGGTCCCACTCCCTTGGACCCGCTGCTCCCCTGGTTTCGGCTCACCAAGTCTCTCTCCCCTTCCTGTTTCCCACCAAAGCAGCACAGGGGGAATCCAAACCGGAACAAAACCAGGGACGTTTTGCAACCAGGAAAAAAATAAAGGAGGCCAAGCCCAAAGAGAGCGATGGAAAAACCCTAACGCCTCTGCGACGCTGTTCTGCTTTACGAAGTCAGCTCCGCTCTCCCTGAAGAACTCGCCCCTGCACAGCCACAGCCAGGCCAGCCCACGGCTTTGCTGCTTGCCCCAGCCAAATGTTTCCTCCTCACCCTTCCCGGCCTCAGCTGAGCACAGGGGGCCCTTGAACCGGGCGGGGGTGCTGCCAGCACCCACAGAGCCCCATGGGCAGCAGGGCTTTCGGTGACAACGAAGCCTCGAGGGCCAGGTGCCAGGGCTGCAGGGTGGCCAGCACAGTGGATGCCAGTGGAGGCAGGAGAGCCACCGTCCCTGACCCCATCCGTAGAACGGGGATTGTTCCGGAGGCCGTGGGCAGGATGCAGCCCGGCCGGCTCTGCGCCTGACTCACATCCTCGCTGGCTGGGAGGGGGCCGGTGGACAGCCACGGCTCTAGCATCCTCCCTGTGCGGTCGGGCCACTGGTGGGGCCCCCTCCTGACTGGGACCCCTTGCCACCCCCATCCCCGAGCCGCTCCCTCCAAAACGGCCCTGCCGGAAAATTCCCCTCCGCCAGCCGGGCACCCGCAGGAGCCGGGGAGCGGTTACTTCCGAAAGCAGGGAGCCTCCGGAGCTGGCGTCCCCCGGGGAAGAGCTGCAGCACAGCGAGGCATTTGCACTAAGTGATCACATTTATTTGAATATTTTTTTTGTGTGTGTGTGTTCTAAAATCGGTTACAGAATAAATACCTGTGCCTTATAGCAGGAAGTCCACTTTTTTTTTTATACAAAGTGCTTGTTACAGGAAGTTGCATCAGCGATACGCAAGAGGGGGGTGCACTTCAGCCACGCTTCCCCTCCTGAAAACTAGAACAGATTTTTTTTTATTTATTTATTCGTGGTTTTTTTTTAAAGTTTCTTTTCCCTTTTTTTTTTTGTGCATTAAATTTCCTGCCATTGTGTATTTACAAATCTCTGAAAGAAGGAAAAAAAATGCCGATATGCATGAGAAGTGGCCTAGTAACACAAAAAAAAAATCAGCCTTTAAAAAAAAAAAAGGTAACAAACCCAAAATCTACAAGTATTGTTTCATACTGAATCACTGATAGATTTTTTTCTTTTTTTCTTTTTAAAAAGGAAAAGAGAGGGATGGGGAAAGNTATTTACAAATCTCTGAAAGAAGGAAAAAAAATGCCGATATGCATGAGAAGCAGCCTTTAAAAAAAAAAAAGGTAACAAACCCAAAATCTACAAGTATTGTTTCATACTGAATCACTGATAGATTTTTTTCTTTTTTTCTTTTTAAAAAGGAAAAGAGAGGGATGGGGAAAGGGGAAAAACTGAACCAAACCAGAAAAAATGAACTCGGAGAAATGGAAAGAGAGAAGGTGCCATTGTCCCTTCTGAAGTTTTCCAAAGGCATAGAGGAGCGAGGAGGAGCGCGATGCACAGACCCAGACGCCCTACTGAAATCCCCATCAATTTCTTTCAGTAATTTCTCCCTCGTCTTTTCCCAGCGAGGGGTAGGAAGGACTTCCCAAAATTAAATTAAAAAAAGAGGAATTAAAAGGAAAAAAAAATTTGTTATTTTGTTTTAAAAGGAGGAAAAAAAAAGAGGGAGATGAGAGAACAACCCTCCCCAAAATCCTGGAGGGGCGCAAGGCAGGGAAAAAATTGGGTTTGATTTAAAAGGAGGGGGGAAAAAAAAATAGAAAAGCCAAACCAAACCAGACTTTTCTCTCCGAATGCATCATTGAGCGGGACTCTCCGGAGAGTGCATCGGTTAACTGGTGACGTAGTGTTTCGCCGACGGCTGGCCGTAGACCCTATAGAAATCCTGCCGCCCGTGCTGCTGGGATGCGTCAATCCATTCCCTTACAGCAAGTCCCGGGAGCGACTGGGGGACGGCGGGCGCGGGCGGCAGTGGGTGGGAGTACTCCTGCGAGGAGACCGTCCAGGGGAAGTGCCCTGACCGCGGGTAGGGCTGGTGCCCGCCGTGGTTGGACACGGAGGAACAGTAACAGTTATCCACAGAGCAGACGAGGATTTTGCGCCCGCCGTACTGGGAGAGCACGGACTGCTGAGATGACGTGGTGTTGGGGTAGTGAGATGGGTTGAAGACAGAGCCCGAGTGCACCGGCTGCGGGCCGCTGGGAAGTCCAACTATGTGCTGCGTGGAGCTACAAGGCACCATGGCTTGTGCGGACTGCCCCTCGCCAGCCGAAGCGCCCTGGCTCATGTACGGGCTCGCCACAGTCCCAGACGATGGCTCGAGGAAGCTGCCCTCGGGGAAGGCGGTGGAGTGCTTGCGCTTCTCCGCGCCGGAGTTGCTGATGGTGCAGGGGTACATGGGGATGCTCTGCAGGAAGGGGACGGGGGTGCTCAGAGGACCTGCGGAGGGGAACAGGAGATGGGGACCGAGTCAGGCACAGCACGGCGAAGCTCTGCAGTGCTCTGGCTGCTGGTCCGAACCTGCGGCGAAGCCCCGAGACCCGTGCTCCAGCCCCGTGTGAACAGGGGGTCCCCCAGCCTGTCCCACCAGTGGCAAACTGGGCACACAGCCACATGCAGGTGAATTTGCGGTTGTTGTTTTGGGACCTTGCTGGCAGGCTCGGAGCAGCCCCAAGCACTGCTCTACAACCACGTGCACAGGCTGAGACCGCGCACAGCTCATGACCATGGTTCGTAACAGGATGAGAGCAGGACAGCCCGGGTGACAAACCAAAATCTCCCTCAAGGAGAGGACGGGGAAGCCTCTGCAGCATGTGGTCTGCTCCCAGGCATGGGCTGGGGGCTGCAGGTCCACGCTGGTCCTTGGCTGTCCCTGCCCACGCGCCAACCCCCATCTTCCCGCTGACTTCTTGCTGATGGCCAGCTCTCCCACTGTGTCACCCCAAAACCCAGTCATTTCACAAGCCAAGGGGAACATCCCGGAGAAAGCCAGGAGCTGGCTTCACATCTCCATCTTCCCACTGACTGCAGAGGGGTTCCCAGGGGTCCCCGAACCCCGACAGCTCTCCCCACCCTCTCGTACTGGGATCCGCAGGGCACCCAGCTAGGGATCCAGGAGGCATCAATGTCCCGTGTGCCCCCAGACCAGCACCCCTCAGGCTTCACCCACCTTCCAGCAACTTCCTGAGCTGCTTCTCCTTCTTGGCGATCTCGTTCAGGAAGAGCTTGGAGTTGAGGTGGCCGATTTTGGGTGGGGGCAGGCTGCCACCTGTACAGTTCTGGGTCCTGTTGGGGACCGTGGCCAGAGAGCAGAGGCGTGAGGAACAAAGCATGCTCAGGGGAGGGTCAGGAAGCCCATGCACTCCTTCCCCAGCACCGTCTCAGGGCTGAACTCCTTCCCCAGGGAGGCAGCGCCAAGGGCAGTGGGAGCTGGCCCTCTCCAAGGGGCCAGCCCCATCCTGGCAGGACCTTTCCCGTCCAGCCTTGCTGTGAACATCCTGTGCCAACATGCACCCCCCGCAGCCCCTGTATCCCCCCCGCATTGCCACTCCAGCTCGCCCTGGCTCTGCTAGCGCTGGCTTTAGCCCCGGGCCCTAGAGGGAGGAGAAGGAGAGCAGAGCCGGACTGAGTCCTGCGCCCCAACCCGGCTGGTCTCATCCTGGCTAGGGTGCTGTGTCCCAGCTCTGCTCTTCCACAAACGAACCACTACATTTCCCCTAGTCCAAGGCAGGGACTTGATTCAATGCATCCAGGAGGGGATTTTTCATCCTCCCAAACACAGACAGACCATGTGGCATAGAGCACGCCTCTCCCAGGTGCTGCAGCACCCCTGGCCCTGCTCTTCCTCCAGACATCGTGCTGCTGCCACCCCCGCGACAGCCCTCCTTCCCCCCAAACACGCCAGCCCTGCCACACTTACCTGTCCATTAAGATTTTCACAGACTTGGTGTTCTACGAGGGGAAGGAGAAGCCCTGGTCAGTAAGGACAGTCCCTGCCCCAGTGACCACCTCCCCTTTTGGTGTCACCTTCTGCGGCCCCCCCAGGAGGGGGACAGGCTGCCCAAGGGTGCCGAGCCCCCTCTCTCCCAGCATGGGCTGCCCCAGCCCTGTCTCCAGCTGTGGCATCTCCTTGTAGGAGGCTGGCGCTGAGCCTGCCCCACTCCTCCTCACCTTCCCCCACTGCTGAGCCCTTTAGAGCCACCACCGTGTCCCCAGCCCACTCCACAATGCTCCCTACACAACCAGACCTCCCCCTGGGCCCCTCCCACCCCCGGCACGGGCAACTCATCTCACCTTCATGAAGTTGATGTCCTCAGTTTTGTCGAACATGACCTGGACAGAGCTGAGGAGCTTCTTGGCCTCCTGCATGCGCTCGTTGAGGTGGAGGACCTGAGCCGCGTTCTCATTGCAGAACTTGGCCTGGGCCTTGTCCAGGATCTCCATGGTCTTCCGCAAGTCCTCGTCCAAGATCTGGTGCATCTTCTCGTACTGCAGGCGCACCTCGTCCTTCAGCTGGCTCACCTTCTCCTGGGGGAGAGGAGCAGGGTCAGCCCCTCTGCACCCTCCAACCTCTGCCATGATGCCCCAGGACATCTGGGTCCTGTCCCCAGCGGGGGTGGGTGTAACCCCAGAGCTGCACCACAGCTCTGCTCTCCTGTTAGGCCCACACAAACCTAACCCTGCTGTCAGCTGCCACATGGGACTCCTACGTGCTGGAGACCCATCAGGGCCATTGTGGAGGTTTGGGCAATCCAGCAGATCCCCTGGACCTACCTCCTGGGGTCTAGGTGGGGATCGCCTCTGGAGAGCTAATGCCAAGCAACAGCCTGCTGCACCACCAAGGCAGATGTGCTCCCTTGAAAAACCCTGCCCATCACCATCCTCATCCCCATTCCCATTCCCAACCCCCGCCTCATCCTCATCCCCACCTCAGGCTGGGGTCAAGTCATGCTCCAGAGCTCGTCCCACCAGGCTGTGGGAGGCCGAGGGGCTTTAAGGACCATAAGCTGATCTTGTTTTACCTATGTCCCAGGAAAACACTCGTTTGCATCTCTTCCACCTCCTGGGTATTTCAGCGGTTTATTCAGGGATCTCCCATCTCCAGACCCTCCCCTCCCACTCAGGACAAAGTTGGTGGCCTGGGAGAGGCTGTGCTGAGCTGGGGCAGGGAGGGCTACCTGATATTTAAGAACAGCCTCGTTCCTTGCCTCCCAACTCACCCTAGGACTCACAAGGCTGTAGGGCAGCCCCAAACACATTTCATCTCCTGAACGTATGACTGCCAGGACAGGAACGGAGACAGCAGGTCCAGTTGGCCACTCACTCTTGCCTGCGTGTCCTCCCTCGCCCCTGCCCACCCAGCCCCTATGCCCTGGAAGCCTGTCCCCATTGCAACACGGGGTGACAGTCCCCAGGGCTGGCTGTCCCAGCGTGAAGTACCAGTTACCTCAACCAGCCGCTTGTCTGATTCCAGCTTGTAGAGCTGCTCTTCGATGTCTTGTTCCCGCTCCTCTAGGCGGTCCTGCTGCTTCATCAGCATCTTCTGCAGAGATGGGAGAGAAAAGCAGCCGTCAGAGTCTGGTGGCCACACATGCTGGGAAGGTTTGGTGCTGCCCACACTGGCTCTGCCCACAAGGTTTGGAAGGGACAGGGCTTTTTCCCAGTGGGATGCCATCACTGAGCTGAAAGCCCACATGTGGCTGGCGGAGGTGGAAACCTCGCTATTTCAACGGCCATGCAGAGAGGTCGTGTGTGCTGGGCTGCCTTATCAGCTGGGGACCTTGACTTGAGTCCCCTGGAGGGGGCAGCCTCTTGTGAAGCCTTGGGGAGGACACGGAGGGGCTCATCTCCACTGTGGCAGCACTGTTTCGAGGTCCATCACCCATCGCCAGCAGGCTTCCACGAGACATTGCCGCCCCCGTCACGCCCTGCTACGCCACACCATGCCAAATCCTTTCTCCTTTCCCCGCCTCCGTGACAAGCCCCAGAGCCAGTGTCAGCATAATCAGGAGGGACAGAGAGAGAAGCAACGGGGCCTCCCCCCGCCACACTGCCAGCTCCCGGCCCCCGCTCCTCGGGGCTGAGCCTGTGCCATCAGCCTCACAACTGGGACAGAATGTTATCCCCAGCTACCTGCACCAGCACCTCGCTCCCACGCACCTCCCCAGCCAGGATGAAACCCACTGCCCATGAGAGAAGGGCTCTGTCCCTGTGAGCAGGGCCAGGGCTTCCCAAAACACCCCTAAAGATCAACTCCTAATTTCCCCCACCCCGGGGCAAGATTTTTTCCCCTCCGGGGGAAAGCTGCCACACCGTCGGGGTGAAGAGAAGGGCTTCGCCTGGCATGGAGACGCAACGTTGGAGACTTTCAACGACAGGGGTGAGACGGGAAGAAACTAGCAGTGAGGATGAATTTCGAGGGGATTATTGCTATTATAAACCGCCACTCAGGGATTTATAATCAAGTAATTAATTCCTGGATGAGGCGGGAGGGGGAGGGTGGCAGAGGCGCTGCTGGGATTAATTGCATTGCAGGGAAAGGCTGTCACCTCTGACTNGGGTGAGATGGGAAGAAACTAGCAGTGAGGATGAATTTCGAGGGGATTATTGCTATTATAAACCGCCACTCAGGGATTTATAATCAAGTAATTAATTCCTGGATGAGGCGGGAGGGGGAGGGTGGCAGAGGCGCTGCTGGGATTAATTGCATTGCAGGGAAAGGCTGTCACCTCTGACTCAATTTGGGAGCAGGAATGCGAAGCCTCCTCCCTCCTGTTGTTTTTCTTAAGGTCTCGGACACCTCCAGCCTCACTGCCACTGGGCTCCTGCCACTAATAATAACGAGGAGCTAAAAAAACATGGCTTCCCACTCACAGTTGTGCTCCACACGCGTGCCCAGTGCCCATGCGTGTGCACCCACTCATGCACACACACGCAGACGGACACACAGACAGCACATCCACTGAAACAGGGTCTGAAGGGCAGCAACAGCAACGCGGGCCCCTGGGCGCGGGGGGGTTGTTTGCTGGTGCGTGTGTGCAGAAACGCACGGGCCTGCAAGCATCCAAGGGCATCGCTGCTGCTGTTTTTAAGACCAGCTGAATAGGTGAGAGCACCCACACGGAGAAAGATTTGATGCATATATTAAAAATCTCCTTTTTTCATCGTAAAAAGCATCATTATTTGGACTGTTGTGGTGCTGGGAGGCTGTAACCCGCTCCTGCGTTAAATACGGTGGCAACTGAACTCTGGAGAGTGGGTGCAACACCACTTGCTCGGAGAGAGCCACGGGCATGGGCAGGAACCATGCCCCAGGTCCTACGCCAGCAGCCAGGCCAGGGTGTGGGGCTGCTCGTGGCTTTTCTGGGGGCTCAGCCGGGGTTTTGGGTCCAGCACCATGCAGAGCTGTAGGGCGGGCAGGCAGCAGCCCTGGTGCAGCCAGGCAGAGAGGCGGTGGGCAGCAGCCTGCTCCGACAGCGGTGCAGGCAGGTGAATGCCGACACAACCTGCTCCCAAGCACCGCTGGCTGAAAACACGGTTTGCAACATCCCTCTGTGCGGGCCTGGCGCGGAGCGCAGCACACCCGGCTCTGGGTCCTGCCCCAGCATCCACAGGCTGGAATTTCCTCACTGAAATCGCAGTCGACTGATGGGAAAGCCACCTGCTCTAGGGAAGGAGATACCTTCCCACAATCCTGCGGATGGAGCCCGAGAGCCGGGGCAGGTCTTGCAACGCAGGCCGAGTTTCTTACTCTCCAAGCTGGAGAGCCAAAAGACATAGCGAGCCTTCGCACCAAGCCCTACCCTGTGCCTCCCTCCCTGCCAGCAGAGACTCGCTGTCTCCACCACGAGCAGCCAGGCCCGCCTCACACCAGCCTACTGGGAGGACAGCCGAGTCCAGCCAGGTCCCTGGGAGCAGCCAGGTCCCCCTGCCCTTCTCCCCTGGTCCCCAGCTGGGCAGGGACAGGGAAAAACGTGGGATGGGATCCAAGACTTACAGCTCGCAGGGCTCAGAGGCCAAATCCCCATCCCGCCCCAGCATACGCATCAGGCGTTCCATGTGGAGCCATCCTGAGGCAGCCCCTGCTCTTCCCCACCCCAATGCTGCCGGGATGCTTTCACGAGGGAAAACAGGGTTTCCCATCACTGCCAGATGCCAAGCGGGCAGAGGCCACTCCGCCAGCCCCACCGGTGTGAGGGACCCCCGAGGGACGGAGGAAACAGCCCCGGACATGCACGTACCATCGTCGCCTTCCCGCTGCCCTGCAGCTGCCGTGGCAGAGCTGCCAACCTTTGTGTTTTGTAACAAAACTCACAGTGCTCCGCTCCTGGGATCATACAATTTTGGGAAATCACAAATATATACATAAATATATATATAAAAAATAACTTTTTGTATATATAAGTTAATTTAATAGTCCCTCACAGCTGGAAAAAGTGACTGAAATCCAACCTAAAGCCACAGAAATCAGAAAGAATAAAGGACTAAATCTCACATTCGAGCCACTCTTGATTTTAGGGCAATCTGAAAACCATACGTGCCTGGGATTGCAGCAGGATGGGAGGGCTTTTCACCCACAGCAATCAAAACCTTAACAAGACACACGGGTATAAACTATCCCTTCTGGCACTGAGGGTCGAAATCTCATTGTCTCTGCAGCACGGCCTGAATTCCTTAGGTATTTTGAAAAGGAAAATATATCCCTTCCCCTTCCATCCCCTCCCAAATCTGGTATTTCTGAAGTCATGAACTCCTCCTCCAGGATCAGAATTTCTCAGGGTAATTTCTCATATTTCGTGCATGACCCTGATGTTGGGAGAACCGCAGTTCCCTCCATACAGGCGATCTTCCTGGGCTCCGAGCAACTCCGTGATCCCAGTTTGGCTTTTCCAAGACATATCGCCAGTTTGCGAAACAGCTGCCAAAAATGCTCTGTATTCCAACACTGGCTGAGAGTGAACTCATTTAATTAATGAGTTAATCTGTGGCCGGGGTAAGTGGCTGGTCCACCCTGACTCCGTAGACCACAGCGAGATGGGGCTGGTCACTGGATGCCAGTTTATTTTGCTGGAGTTCCAAGTAATCTCCTGCCTCCACATGGAAAAAAATAAAGGAGGAAGGGGAAAGCTGAGCCTAAGAAGAGGTTAACCTCCTCCTAAGAGGAGGTTAGCGGGGCGCTCTGCAAACATGCAGGGCATCAACTCTGCACAGGAGCAGGACCACCAAAGGTAGAAGGAGAAACGAGCAGAGGTTATCCTTTGCTCGCTGATCAGGAGCCCCACTGCCGGCGGAGCAGCGTGCATCCTGGGGAGCAACTGTGGAAAGTCGAGTGGGTTCGGGGTACCGAGATCACACACTGGGAGAGAAACGCTACTTGGAGGAACATGTCTGCGGGAAGCAAAGCAAGCGCTGCAAGGTCTCATTCCAGGGAGGATGTGCACAGCTGGTCCCTGTGGGATTGTGCCGGGAAAAGGCTTGCTGACCATCACTATCTGCCCAGCACTTGCTGGGAGGAAACCACTGCCGGGGAAACTACTCTCACCCTGCTTACACCTTACTGCACTTCCCGGTCTGTCCCCCCGAACCTGCGCGCAGGCAGCTCTGCACCAGCCCCAACTCCCAGTGGCCGCTCCAGCGTGGAACACGTCCACCCTCCCAGGCAGGACATGGGAGGACATCTGCCGGGGGACAGGGCTGCCCCGACAGAGTAGTACTTCTGCAAGATTAAATGCCTGCAGCCGCAAGACAGAAAGATGGTAATAAAGAGTTTAACAGCTCAGACAACATGGGGCATCTGGGCTCCTCATCCCAGAGTCGTTATGGGGCTGCAGCACTGCAACCGTCAGCTGTGTTACATGCACGAGCCCAGCTCAGCTGGCCAGGCAACCCCCCACTGCAAAGGGGGGTACTGGGGTGGGGAAGGAGCTCACACCCACCCAAGACCTCCCAGGCAGGGATAATCTGTGGGCAAGGTGTCTCCCTGGCTTGTCTCAGGCTAGTCTCACCACTATCCTCTCCCAAAGGACAGGGCTAAGTCTGTGGTCGCTGCTGAGCCCACAGTAACAGAGGATTATGGCCGCGCCCCGCCTGGAGCCCAGTGCTCCACTCGTCCCTGCTTCGAAGTCCCCAGTAGCCCGTGGCCCTGGGGCCAGCACCCGGGCAGCAAAATCTCACAACACACCCCAAGGTTTGGCCTGGTCCAAGCATGGCCAGGGTAGCTGCATGTCTCCGGGGAGAGTCAGCAGGGGAGACCCTGCGGCACCCCTTTCCCAGGGGGTCAAGCACTTGTTAGCCCCTGCCCGATGTCCAGCAGCCTGAGGAAGGAGCCTGGCAGCTTCACCAAAGCCAGAGAGTTGCCCCAGGACCTGCTGAGCAGCTCTGGTTTCAAATGAGAGTGGGAGCAGTGAAAAGCCTTACTGTGGTCATGGGGGAAGAGAGGCCCATGCAGCTTCTCTGATGTCTAGTAAGGGTTGTGCATCCTTTAGGGTCATTCCCCTGGCAACAGCAACGACATCTCTGCACACCGACCTGCAGGATGCTAATTCCCAATAAACTGGGCTGAAACTGGCTGTGGGTTCAGAGGGTACTAGAGGAAGGCAGGTGGACAAACCACAAGAGCGCACAGCCCTCGTTCCCGTAGGAAACCGAGGGGGAGCGGAGAGCCAGACCACCCCACAGAGTGCCTTTAACTGCAGCTGGATGGCTGGCCCCGGAGAGGCGCGCTCGCTTCTCTGCCTCCCTCCTTCCTCCTCCTCTGCGCCCAGGCCTTCCCCTCACAGCCAANGCACAGCCCTCGTTCCCGTAGGAAACCGAGGGGGAGCGGAGAGCCAGACCACCCCACAGAGTGCCTTTAACTGCAGCTGGATGGCTGGCCCCGGAGAGGCGCGCTCGCTTCTCTGCCTCCCTCCTTCCTCCTCCT